>APFE030987656.1:11149-76315 GCA_000404065.3 Pinus taeda
TTGTTTGAGTTGGGAATTATTACAAAGGTATAAGCGATCTTTGTTCCATAATGAATCATTTTTCTAGCTAAATGTATCAGATGTATTGGGATCTTTTTGTAAATTTTGAATGAGTGCCCACACTTCTTCATCATTCTTCCATTCATCCCTTTCTTCATTTATCCAATCTAGTTGCATAATAGAAATGGCACAAAGAAATTCTTCCACATCCTCATCCTTTCTTCAAAGTGAATCTGCAACAACATTTTGCTTCCCTTTTTTGTAGATGATTTCAAAGTCATAATCCAACATCTTTGTGACCCATTTTTGCTGCTCTTCTAAAGATAATATTTGTTCTAAAAGGTATTTAAGACTATCATGATCTGTTTTTACCTTTAATTGTCTTTCCATTAGGTAAGGTTGTCATTTATTAAGTGAATGTAGTATTTCCAACATTTCCTTCTTATAAATAGCTTTGTGTAAACACTTTATTTTCATTGGACAAATTTCGAAAGAAATGGGTCTTTCTTCTTGCATTAAAATAACACCAATTCCATTTCCTTGTTGGAATTATGGTACATGTGTTGTCCTTGATGGAAACCCACATACAGGTTAGTTCAGAAATGATAAAGGGAAACTCAAATTATAACATGTCTATTCAGAGGTAACAAAGTAATGGTACAGAAGAATAGGACGATGGGACAAAGGATTACAGATCAGAATCAGGAAATTGAGGAAGTAGGATGTTTTAAGTTCTATACGCTAGTTAACCTAGTCCAAGTTGCGTATACACGTAGGCACATAGAATAAAAGGCATGTATACGAATTCACACAGCTTCATAGAAAGAAAAGTGTGTATGGGATGGAAAATTAAGGTTATAGAATACGAAGGGTCCATACCATAGTATTAATCCACAATATTGAGTGGAATAATGGTCACTTGATCCCTTATGAGAATACCATAGATTCTAAGTGTGGTTTTGGTGAATGGTATTGACAAAGGATATATTATATAAGGAGGAAAAGGTCAAAGGGCTAAGTGTGCATGAAAAAAGGTTTGTCATGAATACTTCTATCTGAAGTATATTTTGTGTTATAAGGGCTATGGTTATGATATAGATCCGAAACATCTTGTGCACCCATTGATATAATGTTGGATCAGGATCATGAAACCTGAAATGACTTATCGTTGTATGATCTGATAATGGATAGTGTATATCTGATTAATGCATGTTTTATCATTTATATGTTATTATTTGGGTAATATATGAATTCTTGAAATGTTATGAATTTGAAAGTCATTATTTACATATCTATATGTAGGTTTGTCTTGGTGAAGGCGCGTATACATGTTGATTCAACACTTCCAAGTTGTGTATGCAGAGGAAAGGCTTGTTGCTATTTTACTGTTGTTTGTCAATGATGCCCTTCATTAGATCTGAAGTTAAATTGATTGTATAAGGAGATTGAGTTTGGTTGACTGATTGATTGAGTAAGAAGGGTGATCTTTGCTACTATTTGTTTAGAACTCTGCAATATGATAGTAGATCTACAGAATGTCTTAGGTTAGTATAGTTTTTGGTTCATAAGTTTTATGATTCAGTATCTTTAGAGGTATACGTAGGTTGGTTTACATAAAGTAGTGTATACACAAAACTTTGCCTCATTAAAGTAGTGTATACATTCTGACATATGATTTTTGAGGTTGCAATTGGTTCTGGTTGTCGATGTAGTGTTATTGGTTCAGCTCTGTGTTCTAGTGACAGTGATCTGATTATCCAGATTGATTGATTGTTTTTTGCTTCAGAGTTGATGGGTTTTAGTGATTGGTTGATGTAGTTATATTTGATGGTTGTATTATAGTTGTGGTGATTTATTTTTAGCTTCAAAGTTACTGATGGGTCCAGTATGAAAATTTGATGAATGTGGCCTACATATTGTGTTGATGTGTACCAAGAGTATCCATTCTAGAAATTTATGAAACGTGGTCCCTGGAGGAAGAGTGAAGGTGGTATCCTTCTATAGTCCAGCACCTACATATTGGTAAAAATATCATCCAGTACAAGAGCTAAGGAGTTGGAGCTCCCTTCCCGTAGAAGCTGGAAAATGAGTGAAGGTTGTAGCCTTCAGTACGTAGATGCTTGTGTACTAGAAAATGTTTGCACTAGCATAGAACTTGTAAACACTTCTTATAATAAGAAGATTGAAAACTAAGACAAGAGAAACGGTGGTTTTTTCCCACATTGCATTTCCACCTAAAAATCCTAGCATTCACGTGTGCTACTTATGTGTGTTGATTATTTTATTTTTTACTACATCTGTTTAATTCTTAGTAAATGCATCACACTCTAATTTAAGTTCAATAGATAATGAATTAGATATTTTACAAGTTTATTATATATACATTGGTTCCATTCATTATAGTCATGTACATACGCTGATTGGATTTTGTAAAATAGCGTGTACAATTTGAAAAGGAAAATTATTACTGTGAAAGTTTAAATACTGATTCAACCCCCCCTCCCCCCAGTATTTTTCCCAAAAATTGGTTTTAGACCAGGTCCTTCAGAAGAAACTTGATCGCTTGAAGGAATATCTATCAATATGAGCAATAACAAAGGAATGGGATCCATTAGACCACTAATTTTCAACAAAAATAACTTATCATATTGGAAGATAAGAATCAGAGCCTATCTTCAGTCACTTGGAGCTGATGTTTGGGCAATTGTGGAAGGAGGATACCAATTTCCACTAGGATTCCCCATAGATCCAACAAAAAGAAATCATATAAAACCAATGCCAAAGTTGTTAATGCAGCCAAAGAAATATGCAACAAAATCATTCAGAGTTATGAAGGAGACTCCCAGGTAAAACATGCTAAGCTCCAAAATCTTAGAATTCAATATGAAACTCTCAAGATGCATACTGATGAAAGTATTGCTAGTTACTTTTTATGAGTATATGAGATTGTAAATTCTATGGAGAATCTAGGTGAAGAAATAAAGGAGGCTACTTTACTAGAGAAAATTTTGAGATCTTTATCTTCTAAATTTGAGTCAAAAGTATCTGCCATTGAAGAGAAGCAAGATCTATAATATGTTAATATTTTTCAACTTCATGGAATTTTAACTACCTTTGAAATAAGGAAAGGAGTTCCATCAGATATCAGAGAAGCCACTTTCAAAGCATCGAAAAAGGGAAAAGAAAAGGAATATTTCAATGAATGAGGATATATATCAGAAGAAGATGAGGTAAGTTTTCTGAAGAAACTTCAACAAGGTTCAAGAATATTCCGAGGTAAGATTCCCTTCAAATGTTTTCCTTGTGGTAGAGTTGGTCATTATGCTGCTAAATGTCCTCATAAAAATAATCATGACAAAGGAAAGGATTCTACAAAAGGTTATAGGAAACAGTTTTTTAATAGAAGAAGTTATTATACTCATGAAGATAGTGATGGCATGTCTAATAATGATGAAGATGAATCATAACAAGATATTAAACTACCCATGGCCTATGAAAATGATAACTTTATGGATGCCTTAGAAGAATAAGAGTTTCTTGAAGAACTCAATCAGCTCAAAATTTGCTTGTAAGAAAAGAATATGGTCATAGACACTTTGACATATCAACCCACTGAAAGGGAAAATCACAATTAAAAATTAGAGTGTGAAGTAGTGGGTCTAAGAAAAGAACTTGAGAATAAAAAATCTCTGAATCTTAGATTTACTAAAGGATCAGAAACCTTAGATGAAATCATCAAAGTTCAGCATTCTCCTCTTATAAAGACTGATCTTGGATACACTGGAGAAACATCCCAACCATAAAAGTCTTCATCCAACACCAGAAGCTATCTTGATGTAGCAAAAATCAACCAAAAATGCGTTAATCCTCAATAAAAGCCTAAAGGTACTTCCCAAGTAAATCATGCTCATTTTACTCCAAGGGTGATTATCAATAGAAGCACCAACCAAAAGGTGAACAATACCAAAATATTTTATGATCACAGAAACTTCTTCTTTAATGGACAATGTTTTTCATGCCATAACTTTGGTCATAAGGCTGCTCAATGTGTTGCTTACAAAACCATCATGACTAGAGAAACAAGAAAACAAATGAGCGTGACTTGAATCAAGAAGAGCTCTTATAATAGCTTTTCTCCTCTTGAATATGACATTGAATGTTCATTTTGCAATAACTTTAGTCATGAAGAATCTAAATGCATGAGAAAATTTTGGCCAACATATCAAAAGGAGTAAATATCATCAAACTCCAAGGTATGGAAAAAGAAGGAACTACTGTTAGAGAGATGTGGCATGGCTCTATTTGCAGAAGGATAAGAAAATTAGTGGTACATTCATAGTAGACGCTCAAAACACATGACAAGTGATAAAGATAAACTCATTTCGTATAATGCTTTAGAAAAGGAAAAGAATGTCTCTTTTGGAAATGACACACTAGATGTCATTAAGGGTAAAGGTCCTGTTTATCTAAAAGAAAAATTTAAATCTGGAAATGTTATGTATGTTGATTTTTTAAAGCATAACTTATTGAGTGTTAGTAAAATGTGTGATCAAGGAAATGAAGTTGTGCTTCGATCAAAAGAATGCGTGGTTCATGAGCTTGACATAGGAAAGACCATAATCAAAGGTACAAGAACTCCAAGAAATCTATATATACTAAAAGGAGGTCAAGAACAATATTATCTAAGAAAAATAGAAGAGAACTGGTTATGGTACAAGAGCGTTTCTCAAATAAGAAAATCATGCAGGCTTAAGGTTGTTTGTGATATTCGAAATATCATCATCCCAGAAAATAACATCTACAAACCATGTCAATTCGGTAAGAAAACTAGAGTTTAATTCAATGCCAAAGAAGGATCAGAAATTAATCCTCTTGAACCCATTCATACTGATTTGTGTGGACCAACAAGGAAAAAGTTACCTCATGGAGAAGAATACTACACTTTATTCATTGATGATTTTTCTAGAATGTGTTGAATTGGTTTACTAAAACATAAAGATGAAGAATTTGAAAAGTTTAAAGTCTTCAAAGCTTTAGTTGAAAATGAATTAGATCTAAAAATAAAATGTCTCAGATTTGGTTGGGGACGAGAATTCATATCAGACGAATTTTTTGAATTTTGTGAACAACATGGAATAAAGAGACAGTTCTATGTTTCTATAACCCCTCAACAAAATGGCATGGTGGAAAGAATGAATAGAACAATTCAACAAATGGCTCAATCTATGCTTGATGAGTCTAGAACTTCTAACACCTTCTGGGGTGAAGCTGCACATACTGCAGTAAATATTCTCAACAAAGCTCATGTATGTGTAAATAGTGATCAAACTCCATATGAACTTTGGTATGGTAGGCCTCCTACTCTAAAACACTTCAAAGTTTTTGGGAGAAAATGTTTCATAAAAAAGACTGATGAAAAACTTGGTAAGTTTGAACCCATAGCAAATGAAGGAGTATCTCTTTGTTATGCATCTAGAAGTAAAGGATACAAATGTTATAATAAGAGACCTCGAAAAATTGTTGAATGCATTGATGTTGTAATTGACGAAGCATATAGAAATCCGAAATAGGTGACATCAGCAAAAGAAGATGTTAATAATGAAGACAGTGAATGCTTTCCCATATCTAATCAAAATGATATAGAGGAAGAAAACAATGAAGCATGAGAATAATATACATCTGACAAGGAAAAGGCTCCATCCAAGTATGTTCAAAAGAATCATCTAGAATCTCAAATTCTAGGAGAAAAAGGGTCTGGAGTACAAACAAGAAGAACTCTGGTGGGATCTTCTATTCATATAGCCCTATTATCATCCATAGAACCACAAAATGTAAATGAAGCTATCAAAGATGAATGTTGGGTTAAGGCCATGGATGAAGAACTTGACCAAATTGAAAATAATGATACTTGGTGTTGGTTAAGTGGGGCCTGACCCAGGTTCAATAGTGAGTTTAGCTAAGCAAATCCCGGAACTATTGGCCCTTTCGGCAACACTCTGTAGAGCGCAGACTAATGACTCACCTGAAGTAGTATGGGAGGGTGATGGAACCAGTTTTCTATACCCTAGGGATGTCTTGATGAAGTTTTTGGAGGTTTGCGATCCTAACATGCACGCTGCGCTACTTTGTGCAACTTTCTATCCTTTGCAACCCATGTGCACCTTTGTGAATACAGTATTATTCCAATCCGATCCTTACTGCACTATTATATTAGTGCTTTAACTTAGTTTGTGTGGGCCCAGTATTTTATTACCTATTCAACTTTTAGATAAGTGTGTGTACTTGAAAACAATATAAATGCATAAGGATAACCAAAACATAAAAATACAGATCTATAAACAAACACACAATATTTTGAATCAATATTATCTTTATTAATACTCAAGTTTAGTTACAGACTTGACTCCACCCTGCACACTTTGCTGCAGGGGTCTGCTCACTTAGCTGTGAACTCTACTAGGCCTCTACGCACTCAGCTGTAGAGCCTCTACCTACCACTACGACCCAATACACTTCAGATCTACTTCTATCTTCTAACCATCCCTTCGCATCTATTTCTAAATTTTTCTCTACTCCACTAACCTATATTTACACTTAGAGCCTCGCTCTATTTATATAATCCCATGGTCTGTGGACCATGGGTAGGCCGACTCAACTTTACATTATTTTTACAATTCTTAGGGCAGACAACCCTATGACTCATCCTAGACTTTCGTGCTCTGTACCCGTACTTCGTGGATTCTTTACATTACATTGACCAAAACTTGGGCTTTAAGCCCCAAAAACATGCTATGGGGGGATCCATTTCCCAATAGGCTCCCAACACAATCATCGTGACTCGTCCCGAGTCACTCCGTTGGTGTGGCGATCTTTGCGCGAAGGCCATGTAGCAAGTCTTGCGTAGCTTGATTGTCCGCAACACACTATTCCGCTGCCTGTTGTACTTGTTGCACACATATCTCTAAACTTTCATGAGAAGGATCACATTCTTGTCCAACTGTATATAGTTCCTACATTTGTGCCAGCTTCCCTTGAATGGTATATGTAATTGTGAATGCTTCATCGATCCATGGTTGGATGCATGCTTTAAGCAGGGCTTCCTTTCAGTGTGCGACGTCTAATCGGTCCTTCAATGCCCTTATTTGCTGTAGTCTAGTGAGTTGTTGAGTAAGGGAAACCATCTGCATGGTTCTCCGGACACTATCATACTCCTACTGCAACTCGCATGATTATGTATCTAGGCATTGTAGGTTCGGGTCTTCCTATAGGTGCGTAAGTATGGTTAGTGCTTGCTCCAACATCTCGGTGCAACCCTGTGTCACTTGACCAATTTGTTGCAACCCCATCTGGATAGCATGGGCGTGATGCTCTCTGACTTCTGGGGTTGTGGAAGGTTGTGCCTTCAATCACAACTCAGTGATTTGTAGGTTCAGCTCCAACTGAACCTTTTCCATTTCCTCCTGGGCCTCGCGGACTCCGGCTGCCAATCTATGGACCCGTTCTACTGCTGGTAGCTCCGCTAGCATGGCCAACTCTGGAATGCTCCTACATGCATCCTTTATGGCCTGCTCTAGTCTACGAGCCTGTTCAACCAACTCATCCCGTTGGATGTTGAGTTCATCCACGTTGATTTTTTTGCTCATGCAGGATGTAGATCGCTTGGCATTCCCAAGTGTGGAGCTCTGCAATGACCCCATCCTGTAGCTGGTACAACATTTCGTGTGGCAGGGCAGCCAAGTTCAAGCTGATGCCTTTCATGCTACTCATCGCAACATGGTCACCCTCGCTTGTTGTTGCTAGCGTGCCTTCGGGCAAGGCAAAGGTGTTGCCCATATGGGTGCATAGTTTCTGTTCGGCCTTGGCAGTTCCTATGGTGACATACTAGGCCATTATTCCTGTTTGGGGGTGTTGTACCTATAAACCTTGTAAATGCACACTGAGCACCCCCAACGTAGTGTTTTTCTCCATCTGCAATTCCTGGAGCGCGTCCTTTACAACCTCATGAATTATTTCACTTATATCCAATAGATCACCTTATGTGAGCATTATTAGGTCAAAAGATGTCTTCGTGGCTTTTCCCTTCTTCTGGGGAATAGTTTTCTCAGGGTCGTGCATCTGCTTGAGTTGGGTCGATGTGGAACCAGGGTACGCACATTCCTCTATCCTGTCAACTCCCCAGTCTGCTGCCCTGTGGACATCTCCTGGCCCTTCTCGGGCTCTCTGGTTGGTGTGGTTGTGGTCTTTTCCATCTACACTACTGTTGTTGCATCAACCGCCTTCTGCTGTGTGGCTGCCTCTTGCTCCTAGCTCCTCCTCTCAGCCAGCTGTGCGATGCACAACTTCACGTTCTTTTTTTGTTACTGAGTCGTGACCTTCTCCATTTCCACCAAGTCTAGGGCACTCCAATCTAGAGGCCATGACTCCATTACTGTGAAGATCAAATCATCTATTGCGATGAACAAAAGCTTCACCCATTTTCATGTTGGCTCCTTGCGCGTCCGATATACAGGTTATGCATATCCGCCTTGAATTTTCTCATGATTTGCAAGCTGTTATGAGCTTTAGGGGACAAGTGTGGCCTATGGTTGATCCTTTTTCGGATGCTCGCCTCCACGAAAACCCAAAAAACCTTTATCTCATGAATCCTCTTCACGTCTTTTGTAGGCCAGAGCAAGGCATACCTCGTGGCTGCGGGCAGGTCACCCTCAGTAGTGGGAAACTGGCTGTCCGTTGGTAGCTCCCCTACAACCAACAAGATGGATAAGAGAAACCACACATAGTGGAAGGTCTTACCCTACTCCTGATCCTCCCTGCAGTTCGTCAAAAATTCATCGCAAAGGAACTGCGCCTAGTTGAACTAGACCTGCTCTGCACATTGCTCTGCTAATGCAATCACAAAAGTTGGTACTTCATTGGCACAACATTTCCTCATTAGCCCTCTAGCCAGTAGCTAGGTGGCTATGTGCACCCCTTGGTCCTTAATGCTTGCTATTACATACCTCCACGTTATCTTTTCTATTTTATAGTTGGCCTTCATAGCTTCTACGAGGGTCAAGTCATTTCTTTTTCCTACTATGTTCACGGGGTCGTTTCCTTTGACTGGCAGTCTAGAAATTTGGTGAATTAGATTGGCCATGATGGGAATTGGCTCTTCCAGCCATAGATACCCATCATGCACCAGTAACAACAGTTGCTTGATGAAAAAAATGGTGATGGGTGCACGGTGGTAGTGGGGTATCCATTGCAGATGGAGTAACCCTCGACCCTCTCCACACCGTGCAACCATTTTTGCTTCATCAACCTCTCTGCAGCCAACTGTAGGAACGTCTCGCTATCTGCGAGGTCCCAATATTTGAACTTCATAGTAGGTACTCATCCCAATGGCAGTCCTTCAAACCTTATATCATCGGGGAGGAGCGGGGTCTGGAGCACACTCTTCATGGCCTCCATGTCTTTCGATATCTTGGATTTCCCCTTCCACGGATGTAAGGAGGTAACTTTGTCAAGGAAGGAATTTGGGAGACATCCTCTGCCTCATCATCTTGCGCCTCAATTTGGGTGATCAAGACTTGCAAGTCTTCCTCCTCCTCCTCTGTTTCAAAGGTGACGACTCTTCCCTTCTCTGCCATTGACAATTTGCCAAACCATGGGTTTCTTGGGGATAGACGAACTGGCCTCATCGTTTTCTTATCTTTCTGTGGCCACGGTGTGTGTGGTGCTTTTGGAACTTCTGGCATGGCTACTGCCTCTCCATGCTCCTCATGGGCCATATGGGGCCCCACAGTAACTTCAGTGAATCGCACTCTTGTTCTAGCAGTCGTCATTGTGTCTACACTTGAGGATGCTAAAAGTACGCAGTATTCAATGCTCTATACTTGCTCAATTCTCAAACAACCAAGTGTTGCCTTGTGGCTGGCCCTAGGGGTTTTATAACATCTTTTGAATTTGAATTCGACCCTTCCCCCAACTTCTGAGTCATTAATGCCTTCTTGGCGAAAGATCATCCCAAATCTAGCTCTTAATTCATGTCTTAATGGTCCGTTGTCAATTCTTTTTTTCCTTAAGTTGGACCTCTTATCATGAACAGTGACACCAACAGTCACCTCCTCACCTACTTGCTTAGCAGCATAGCCCCCTATGCATGGTCATGACCCCTATGACATACCGATCCTATGCACAGCCTCCGTACCGCGCAACTCCCATACAAGCTCTTTAATAGTCTCGTGCTCTCTTTCAACTACTTGGAGTGTTGAGACTATGTTCTCTATGGATATTCAAGTGGTCACACCACCTGTGTGAGGCTTCAATTTACCTTCCAACCTGATCTACGGGCACACCTCAATTACCCTCGCGTTCGTCAGTGTGTCGCGCTCTTCCTTGTATGGTGCGCTCACCTGTTTACTTTGTCTAGTAAGATGTGGTCGTAGCCATGGTAGCAGGGCCACAAATTCTTCTAATGCAGTAGTATGGCTGGCTATACCTTGTCCTATCATGCTTAGTTTCTCAGCGTAGCATGCTTGCATAATTTTGGTTTCCGCTTTGTGGATTTCTTCATCCAATAACATGCTTTTCTTTCCCAGTCATACCCAATCTTCTTCAAGTTCACGAATTTTCAAGTTCCCTTGCCAAATGGATTCTCGTAACTGCATAATTCCTTTACCCACATCCTCGCATACTGTCCCAACTGTGGGAGCTATTGTATGGGGATTCTTCTCTGCTCTTCAATGTTGGAGTCATTTCCACACTCACGTTTTTTCTCATGGCCCTATAAGCCCTTCGAACTACTGGTACACGGAGGTCCCACTCAGTTTGTCATGCCTGGTGAAATACGTTCATTATTCCGCATATCTTTTTGAATGATTTGACGTGGAATACTTGTGGTGTGCATCACTTTTCTTGCTGCGATGCCTAGTTACGATTTTCGATCCTTAGTCTGGGGTGTGCTTGCGTGGACTACACAGCACACGTTTCCAACCAGCGACCCAGGTGGGCGTGCGAGCTACTTCATCCTGTCTGCTAGGCTCTCGTTCGAAACTAGGGGCTTCCAAACCATAAGCACATCAGCCTTATACATTTGCGCCAATTTACAATGGTCTCTTGATGTGTACTCCACCATCGTGCGGGTCTTGCGCACAGTGCCTATTCCAGTGCACCATACTGCTGCTGTTCCGATACTGCACTTTCAAATTTTTCCAAGAATTCATCCATTTCTGTCACTCCATCATATGTTGGCATTTCCTTTGCCTCTGTCATCACGCAACGAAGTGCTCTAATCATCATGTTGCAATTCAGTGTTGTCACTTCGTGCAACTAGTTCTGTCAGTGCTCTATTTCTTCATCTAAATCCGAAGTACAAGAGTTTTCATGCTCCCACGAGATTCTCCCATCTATAGCTGGGTTCACCCTATCCTTGTCTCACGCTGTTATTTGGTAAATACAATCTAGCTCATCATCGCTTTCATCGTCGCGCATTGGTTCAGTGTAGTGCGCTCCTTCGGTTGGGTCTAGTGAGACTACTACGCATAGGGAATTTTTCTCTAATATCATTTTCCACTTCTTCAGGTTGATGACTTCATTCATATCAGTGACCTAGTCTATTCCTAACAACGTGGGATAGGGATTGATGTCATTGACAATCTCTATTACTTCAAAGTTCGTTTGTGTTCTCATGCCTTCGATATCGACTATTACCCCTTGCAACCTCCCCATGGGAAAAATCTTCTATTGATTCACCATTCATAATTGAATAGGGGACCACTACAATGCGGGCCTACCCATGTGTTCCCATGTTTACTTTGATAACAAATTTGCGTCCGATCCTAGATCTAGGATGACCTGATCCTTTTCATACTCACCAATCTACGTTGTCAATCTCATTTCCCTCCCGGTGCACAATGCATGCTTTCCTAGTTTCCAGACTACGTGTGGTTCCCCTGACCCTACGCACTTGGTGATCAACTCATGTAGTCCCTTAACTATCTTATTGTCGCGCAATAGTTTCATCCATGTTTCCAAAAAGATAGTGAGCATGGAAGGATCCATTCTTGTCTCTAGTTGATCCTTTTTACCTGAAGTGGAGGCCTCCATGAAGCTCTTCTTAGCTTCCATGAACGACTCCTTCGTGCTTTCTAAGTCAAACTCAAGTTCCTTTGTGGGAGCCTTATGAACCCATGTATCTTCCTCAGGTTACTTCCCCTTATTTTCCCCTATGGTTGCACTATTTCTGAGCATCATGTTCACATTTGGGTCTCTTCGCATGGTTCAGACCTCATCATTTGGATATTTTGAGTTGGAGGAGACTGGATTACCCCTTTCTCGTGCATCTATGTGATCAACGTAGGAAAATCTATCATTTCATGATCAAACTGAGCACAGTATGAACAGGATTTTCTTGTAGGGTTGGTGCAATCATGGGCATAGTGCCCTGGTCGTCCACAATTGTAGCAAATCAACTACCCGTGGCCCCTTCCTAGTCCCATTCCTCCTCGTCCTCGCCTTCGCGCCTAAAATCCAGTGCACGCCATCCCTGCAGCTGGGTTGAGGGCTCATGTTTCTATCTTCATCCTATAGGCTGGGGTTCGATCCATCATTAACTCTAACTGTGACAAGTGCGCTCATCGTTTCCTATTGACCTAAAAAATTACAAAACAATTGTTGGGGAGTTTGTGTATACTTCTACAACAAATGACAATTATATGTCGTGTGTTTTCTCCCTATCTGAAAGATCGTGCACCATACCGTGGGTGTCGCACTCGGCCTTTCCTGTGCCTCTGGTCTCAATGGAATTGGCCCCCTTCCTGCCAAGTAGTTCATGAATACTGGACAATGATCCTTGTCATGGCCTTGGCCCTTGCATTTTATTCACCATACTTCCTCACACGCCTCTAGCCACGGTACCCTATCCTGCTTCAAGCTTTGCATTTCCAGGTAGAGATTATGTAGTTGCACGTGGATTTGTTTAACTCCCAACCCAGGGTCTTGTATCGGGGTCTCATGTAACCTCATCACCATTTCTAATGCTTTGGCCTGGGTGGAAAGCTTATGTTGTGACAGCGCCGTCCTCAAGTGTGGTGTCAGAGACACCACAAACGATGTGCGGTGTTGTGCATCTGTTAGCGTCATACTAGCCTCACGGATCATACTCTTCAGTTGTTGATCTAGATCCCAGGGATCTCACCTGGAAGAATCACAATCTCTTTAAACCCGATGATTGATTATGTCTCTAATTTTGGTCAGCTAAATTCTTTGTTCAACACATTTTGGATCTCTGCTATCCCTGCGTTTGGGTGGTCATTAGAGTGCTTAATATACCATGTCAATGCGTGATCCTATAGCACGCTCACCAATGTAGCATTCTTAATGTTGTCGTCCATGACCCCTTGTGCTTCCCACACTGCTCTTACCACAAACTAGAACTGGTCCAGATCCTCATTCCCTACTCCTCTGAATACGGGTAGCTTGATCGCGCTTTCCATACTGAACTGCGGGGTTGGTGGAGGTGGAGTGGGTGGAGATGGAGGTGAGGGAGGTGAAGTGGGTGGTGGAGGTGGTAACTGTAGAATGCGCTACCTTATCAAGCTGACTGCACTTCTTGGAGAGACCCGAGCGAGCTCTTACTCACCTTCTCGTGAAGGTGAAATTAACAGGTTGTTTTCTAATTCCCCACTACTTTTGTAGATCTTTCTGTTCCGCATCGTCCCAAACATTAATGTACTCGCATAACCCATTTTTCACATAATAGCATCTTAATCCAAGTATTAAAAGACTTAATATGCTTACCTCATGGTCCCTTGAGAAAACGTCATTCTTCCTCGCTATAGCTCACGGTCGTGTCCACTGCAAACTCAAGGATAAATCTCGCTATTACGTGTATATGGAAATCCGTGAGATTTAGTGTGTAGAATAGAGGCATCAGAAGACAAGATCTCAGAGGGAAAGGATACAAAGAAAATCTCATGGATTTCCGTATGCATGTAACGATCCAAACACCTTTTCTTAGACACCTGTGGAGTTGTATTTTCCTGTGTCGCGAACTCGTGAATCTTCTTTTCCAACCACTCTTTAATTTCCTTCTTTGTTGGGTTCCATTAGCATGACATCAGACATCCCTTAGGCTACGTGGGGCCTGAGCTAGGTTTAGCAGTGATTTTAACCAAGCAAATCCTGGTACTACTGGCCCTTTTGACAACAGTCCATGGAGCGTAGACTAAGGTCTCACCCGAATTAGTATGGGAGGGTACTGGAACCAGGTTTCTGCACCCTAGGGATGTCTTAATGAAGGTTCACAATCCTAACCTATGCATTGCGCTGCTTCCTGCAACTTTCTATCCTTCGCAACCCGTGTGCACCTTTGTGAATACAGTATTATTCCGATCTGATCCTTACTGTGCTATTATATTAATGCTTTAACCTAGTTTGTGCGGGCCCAATATTCTTATTACTTATTAAACTTTCAGATAAGCGCGCATACTTGAAAACAATATAAATGTATAAGGATAACCAGAACATAGAAGTATAGATCTACAAACAAATACACAATATTCTGAATCAATCTTATCTTTATTAATACTCAAGTTCAATTACAAACCCAACTCTGCTCTGTGCACTCAGCTACGGACTCTATTAGGCCTCAGCGCACTCAGTTGCAAAGCCTCTACCTACCACTATGACCCAATACACTTTAGATCTACTTCTGTCTTCTAACCATGCCTTCGCATCTATTTCTTACCTTTTCTCTACTCCGCTAAGCCTTCTTTACACTTGGAGCCTCACTTTATTTATACAATCCCATGGTTCATGGACCATGGGTAGGCCGACTCAGCTTTACATTATTTTACAATTCTTAGGGTGGAAAACCATACGACTCATCCTAGAATTTCAAGCTCTGTGCCCATACTTCATGGAGTCTTTACATTACATTGACTAACATGCGGGCTTTAAGCCCCAAAAACATGCTATGGGGGGATTCGCTACCCAAAACTTGGGACTTAGTTCTTAGATCTCATGATAAAAATGTTATAGGAACAAAATGGATATTCAATAATAAGTTGAATGAAAATTAAGAAAAAATTAGGAATAAAGAAAGGCTTGTTTGTAAAGGGTATGCATAGCAAGAAGGTATAGACTTTGAAGAAAATTTTGCACCTGTATCTAGACTTGAAGCCATAATAATGTTTCTTGCTCTTTCAAGTTTTTGAAAATTCAAAGTTTATCAAATGGATGTAAAATCTGCATTTCTCAATGGAGATTTAGAAGAAGAAGTATACGTTGAACAAACAGAAGGATTCATTCTGAGAATGATGTAAAGCTTGTATGCAAACTCAAAACGGCTTTATATGGATTGAAACAAGCTTTGAGGGCATGTTATTATCGTCTTGAAAAATATCTTCAGCAACAAGGCTTCACAAAAGGATTTGCTAGCAACAACTTATATACAAAACTTGAAAATGATAAACTGCGAATTATTGTTGTTTATGTTGGTGATATCATCTTTGGCAATAATGAAGAATATATGAGTCAAAACTTTGCTTATGTTATGTAGAAAGAATTTGAAATGTATTTACTTGGAGAACCAACCTATTTTCTTGGTCTACAAGTGCAACAAACAAAAGATGGCATCTTTCTCTCACAAACTAAATATCTCAAGCATATTCTGAAGAAGTACGGAATGGAAGATTCGAAACCAGTATGTACTCCAACGGTAATCGGATGTAGTCTCAATTCTAATGATGATTCTCCTACAGTGAATCAACCAACATATCGATCTATGATTGGAAGTATACTTTATTTAACAGGTACCAGAAGAGATATCATGCATGCAGTAGGAATTGTTGGAATATTCCAAGCAAATCCAAAGTAATCACATCTTCAGGAAGTAAAGTGAATATTAAAATATCTCCAAGGAACTCAAGACTTTGGTCTATGGTATCCTAAATATACAGATCACACCCTTCATGCATATATAGATGCATATTGGGCTGGAAATGTTGATGACAAAAAAAGAACTAGTGGAGGTGCATTTTAAATGGGATCATGATTACTATCTTGGTTAAGCAAGAAATAAAGTTCGATTTCCTTATCTACATTAGAAGCAGAATATGTGGATGCTACATATTGCTGCACACAACTTCTTTGGAAGATGCAGACACTACAAGATATTAAAATTAAATGTTCTCCACCCATATCCATCTTATGTGATAATAAAAGTGCTATTATTATTTTGAAAAATCATGTTATGCATTCCAAGACCAACCACATACCCATTAAGTACCACTTTCTACGAGAACAAGTGCTTGAACAAAAGGATAAATTGGAGTATGTTCCCTCCACAAAACAAGTGCTTGAACAAAAGGTCAAATTGGACTATGTTCCCTCCACAGAACAAGTGCTTTAACAAAAGGTTAAATTGGAGTATGTTCCCTCCATAGAATCAATTGATGATATATATACTAAACCTCTTCCCAGAGAAGCATTTGAATATCTCAGACAAAATTTGGGAATTGTTTCTACCTCATCTTGTTGTCAAAACAATTTTATTCAAATTCGAAGGTTTGTTTTCTATCGAGGATTTCATGAAACAGTGTCATGTATACACACGAGTCTCTGTGCTAACAATAGTGTATTTGTTTTTTTTTTTTGATAGAAAAACAGTGGGTCAGACTCAAAAAATAGTTTTTGACATGGTTGTTTTATCTAATGTTGATGGATACAGTCCGATAATATGGTTTTCTCATTGATGTTTCTTTTATTGATGAAGATGCCTTGATGATTGAATTGTTGACAATGCATAGGTAGCACAGGTTCAAGGGGAGCATTAACCTTCAAAATATTATGCATTGTTGGCATCATGGTTGCTGAATTCAGTTATGGTATCCGTTATTAATGTCATTTGCTGAAAAGGCTATGTAAATACCTATGGTGAAATAACATGTCTCTTTCTGACGTCGTCTATTTTTTAATAAGTCCTTTTGGACATATGATGTAATTTATACCCACACTATATATACATGGGAAGGATGATGTAATAATTGCAATTTTTAGTCATGTATGAACATTTGGTGTATCCCCATTTGGTTGGGTGATTGATGTATGTACGAGTCACTGGTGATAGGAAGGTCATACTCACATAGTTGAGTTATAGGTTCATGTTATTCTTTTGAAACATATTTTTGTAGAATCTGCATATGCTCAGGGGGAGTATGGATAGTATAGTGCATCTCTGCATGTACTAAGGGGGAGAATATCTTGATCCACCCTTTTCCCTTGATGTCAAAGGGGGATAGTATCTTGGTGTTGCTTGATATATCTAACAGGTTCTACAACGTGAAGTGATCAACACCAATATGGTTGCCACCCCAATATGGTTGCCACAAAGTCCAAAGGGGAAGATTGTTGGCATTATGGTACATATCTTGTCCTTGATGGCAACCCACATATAGGTCAGTTCCGAAATGATAGCGGGAAACTCACACTATAGTAGGTCTACTCAGAGGTAATAGAGTAATGGTATAGAAGAACCAGATGATGGGACAAAGGATTACAGATCAGAATAAGGAAATTGAGGAAGGAGGATGTTTTAAGTTGTATGTGCTAGTTAACCTAGTCCAAGTCACGTATACACATAGGTACATAGAATAAAAGGTGTGTATACATATGCATGTAGTTTCATAGAAAGAAAAATGTGTAAGAGAATGAAAATTAAGGTTATATAATACCAAGGGTCCATACCATGGTATTAGTCCATAATATTGAGCGGAATAATGGTTACTTGATCCCGTCTAAGAATACCATAGATTCTAAGTGTGGTTTTGGTGCATGGTATTGACAAAGGCTCTAGTATATAAGGAGGAAAAGATAAAAGGGCTAAGTGTGCAAGAAAAATTGTTTTTCATGAATACTTCTATCTAAAATATATTTTTTGTTATAAGGGATATGGTTATGATATAGATCTGAAACATCTTGTGCACCCATGGATCAGGATCATGAGACCTTAAATGACCTATCATTGTATGATCTGATAATGGATAGTGTAGATCTGATTAACACATGTTTTATCCTTTATATGCTATGATCTTGGTATATATGAAGTCTTTAAAAGCTACGAAGTTGCAAGTCATTATTTGTAGATTTATATGTAGGTTAAACTTGGTGAAGGCGTGTATACAAGTTGGTTTGGCACTTCCAAGTTGTGTATGGAGAGGAGGGGCTTGTTTTTCGAAAATTACTGATCTATCTAATCAGTGTTGTTTGTCAATGATGTATTCATTAGATCTGAAGTTAAATCGATTAGGTTGAGTAATAGCTTGAGTAATAAGGGTGATCTTTTCTCCTATCTGTTTAGAACTTTACAATATGATAGTAAATCTACAGAAAGTCTTTGGTTAGTACAAGTTTTGGTTCAAAAGTTTTTTAATTCAGTATATTTAGAGATATATGCAGGTTGGGTTATAGAAAGTAGTGTATATAGACAAGTTTGCCTCACTAGAGTAGCATATACATTCTGACATATGATTTTTGACGTTGCAATTGGTTCTAGTTGTTGATGTAGTGTTCTAGGTTCAGCACTGTGTTCTGGTGACAGTGATCTGATTGTTTGTATTGACTGATTGTTTTTTCTTCAAATTTGACGGGTTTCAGTTATTGGTTGACGCAGTTGTATTTGATGGTTGTATTACAGTTGTGGTGATTTATTTTGAGCTTCAAAGTCACTGATGGGTCCAATATGAAAATTTGATGAAACATGGCCTACATATTGTGTTGATGCGTACCAGGAGTATCTAGTCTAAAAATTTATGAAACGTGGTCCTTGGAGGAAGAGTGAAGGTGGTAGCCTTTGGTATGCGTACGCCTACGTACATGTAAACATATCAGCTAGTACAAGAGCTAGGGGGTTGGAGCTCCCTTCCAGTAGAAGCTAGAAAATGAGTGAAGGTTGTATCCTTCGGAAAATAAATGCCTGCGTACTAGAAAAAGTCTACAATAGTACAAAACTTAAAAAAAAAAATTATAATAAGAAGATTGAATACTGAGACGACAACAACAGTGGTTTTTTCCCACATTGGGTCTCCACTTGAAAATCCTAGTGCTCATGTGTGTTGCTTATATGTGTTGATTTATTCTGTTTTTACTGCATTTGTTTATTGCTTAGTAAATGCATCACACTCTGATTTAAGTTCAACAAACAATGAATTAGTTTTTTTGCAAGTTTATTATATATACACTGGTTCCATTCATTATAGTCACGAAAATACACTGATTGGATTATATAAAATAGCATATACAGTTTGAAAAGGAAAATTATTATTGTGAAAGTTTAAATATTGATTCACCCCCCTCTCTCAGTATGTTTCCCAACATTCCTGAGCCTTCACATTCCATAATAAAGGTTTTTCTAAAGCCTGGCATAACGAAGATTCATGCTTGGCACATTGCCTCTTTAAGACGTTCAAAGGCCTTCATTGCTTCTGGAGTCTAAAAAAAATGTGTCTTTCTTCAATAATGTTGTTAGAGGTGCTGTTATTCTCCCATAGTTTTTAACAAACTTGCAATAATACCGTGTCAACCCAAGAAATCCTCGCAGATGCTTTATGGATGTGGGGATTTTCCATTCCTTAATGGCTTTACTTTTTCTAGGGTCTACCTTAACACCTTCATGAGATACAATATGACCCAGATATTCCACTTCTTGTACTCCAAAGAAGCATTTGGAGGTTTTTGCATATAATTGTTTCTCCTCCAATAGTTTGAGCACCTTGTCAACATGTTGAACATGATCCTTCCGATACTACTTGTAGATTAGTATATCATCAAAAAATACTAACACAAATTTCTAAGTGTTCGAAAATGGAATTCATAAAACTTGAAATGTAGAAGGTGCATTAGTAAGGCCAAAAGGCATGACCAAAAATTCATAATGACCCTCATCAGTTCTAAATTTTTTTTTTAGAATGTCTTTATACTTCATTCTAATTTGATGCTATCTTGAATGAATATCCAACTTGGTGAAGTAAATTGATCCATGCAATTCATCAATGACAGGAATGGGAAATTTATCTTTAGTAGTGACCTTGTTGAGCTCCCTATAATCTGGACACATGCTCCATGCTCCATCCTTCTTGTGAACCAGTACTACTGGAGCAAAGAGAGAACTTTGATTAGGTTGGATTATACCAGCCTCTAGCATTTCTACAACTATACGTTCAATTTCACTCTTTTGGGCATAGGGATATTTGTACGGCTTGATGTTTGGAGGAACACTTCCTGAAATCAAATGAATAGCATAATCATGATCACGAATAGGTGGGAGGCCTTTGGAAGTCTCAAATACCTTGGAATGATTGTCCAAGACTTTTTGGTGAACTAGAGAAATAGATGCTTTCGATGTGGGAACCACTAGCATACACAATTGTGCAATTACACCTCATTTTTCTTTCTT
The DNA here is from genome assembly GCA_000404065.3 of Pinus taeda. Classification (NCBI taxonomy): domain Eukaryota; kingdom Viridiplantae; phylum Streptophyta; class Pinopsida; order Pinales; family Pinaceae; genus Pinus; species Pinus taeda. The sequence goes on from APFE030987656.1 coordinate 31,584, forward strand.
GAGAATATTTTTCATGTTGTTAGAGATGATTGCCTTTCCTAGTTTCCCTACGATACTCCTTAATTCAACTTCCTTTCCTTCTAAAAAAAATTCAAGAAAAGTTCTTGAAAATTAAAAGCTATCGTACCCAAATATTGTAGCCATTGGATTCCTAGTACAACATCAACACCACCCATTGCAATGGAAAGAATTGGACGATTCAATACATATTCTCCCATGGATATCTTGATATTATAACACTTTCTAGAGAAATTTATGGTTCCTCCATTTTCAACCATCACTTGACACTCTGGTGCTAGATATAGGAAGCAATTCAATTCCTTGGCTATCGTATAATGAATAAAATTATGGGTAATACCCGAATAAGTCTAAACTATTACCTTGTTCTTCTTGATATGTACTTCTATCTTGAGAGTTTCAGGAGCGGTAATTCCATCCAATGCATTACAAGATATGGTTAGATTCATTTCTTCTTTCTCTAGGGTTTGTTCCTGGTGTATATCCTCTTCTTTTGACGTTTCTTGTTCCATTTCTTCCTCCTCTTCACAATCTATGTAAAATAATTTCTTCTCATCACAATTACGACCTTTAGTGTATTTGCTATCACAACTGTAACAAATTCCTTTTTCTCTTTTTTCTTCCAATTATTCTGGTGTCAACCTTGTAGGTTGTGGAAGGCTAGGGGAAACAACACTTCCATCTTTATAGTTGTGAGTGGTATGCTTCCTTGTTGCCATAATTTTTCTTTCATTTTTTCTTCCCAACTTGAATGCCTTCTCCAATGAATCAGGTTCCCAAAGGTGAACCTCATGTTTGATGTTATCCTTAAATGTTCCTATGAACACATAAATCCTATACTCCTCTAGAATATCTTTTACCCTTATATTCAATTAGAAACCCTAGATGTGCTCCACCATGGAACCCTTTTGTTTGAAAATTTTCAATTGGCTAAAAAACGTGTTTCTTTTTGTATCCTCATAATGTGATATCATTTCTTCCATAAAAATTTCTCAAGTGACAATTTGTTTACAAGAGAAAATTCATTGATACCATACAATGTAATTGGGTTCCAAATATAAAGCTGCAATGCATACCTTTTGTGTGTTTTGCACATTATGGAGATCAAAATATTGCTCCATCTGTAGTATCCATGTTACGGGATCCTTGCGATAAAACTTCCTCATATTGATCTTTGGAACATGGTGGGTCTTCAATCCAACCTTAGAGTCTATGAAATCATGATTAACATTTATTTTGTTCTCATCATGAGTTTCCTTTATTACCCTTTTTCCATTAGTAAGCATTTCTTGTAGCAAATTTCTCAAATCTATCTTCAAATCTTCCATGTTTCCTTTAAGTTTTGCTTCTATACCATCCATCTTAGCTTCCATGCCATCCATCATAGCTTCCATGTCATTCATCTTAGATTCCATGCCTTTCTTTAAACCATCCATCTTATCCTCTGTTTCTTTTTGTGAGAGTGAAAATTGTTGCATATGGTGTCGTAATTTTGATATATCATGTTGAATTTCTTCCTCGTCTTCATGAGTCATGGTAGATATTTGAGGTTTCTTACTAGGTGTTTCCATTTTCTTTCTTCAGGGAATCAGTTAATGATAATTATTCTTTGCTATGTCGTTTTAATTCCTTCAAACTAAATTTTCAAACCAAATTTATGAAAAATTGTAAAAGGACTACACACATTTTTTCGCTTTATAGGAGCTCGATATTGAATCTATTGTATCTTTGTAATTTCAGATCTCCAAGGCCTACAATTGTATCCTGTGGTAGACCTTTGAGTCCTCATTTGAATCCTAGAAGTCTGATCAAGATTGGATTCTCCAAGAAAGCATTATTCCAAATCTCCCATGATGACCTGATTATTGACTCGTTCAGTATAGCGAACTTGTACAAAGTGCCACATGTCACCGTTTCGACCTTTGGACCGGAAAACAATATACATAAAATTATAGTCCATCCTCTTTTGTACCTTTTTGTGAAATTTCAATATTATTCTCATACAAAATGTTATGGAAATTTTCCCTAGGTCACCCATTTGAGATATAATTCAAGAGCTTTCAAAAACCCTAAGTTCCTTGGATTATATATCTAAAAATATAGCGATGCAAGATCTAAAATTCATACCAAAGGTGAATCAAGATTTTAGCTCAAATGGGCTTTAATTTCAGCTTCTAAAACTCAGTAGAAAAAAAATTTATATCAAAAATTCCATGATGACTTGTTTGCAGCAGCAAAACCCTAGAATCCAAAGCTCTGACAACAATTGTTATGCAACTAGCTCAGAAAATAGAAGAAATGATAGATCAACGACTTCAAAATCAGCCTCTTTGAGAGGGAAACATCCTTTAAATTACACAAATGAATAATTTTTGGATGATACAAATGACAAGGCCTCCTTTCTATATATTAGAGTCTAAGGGGTCATAATATAATCATAGCCAACATAACAATAATAATGTAAGGGCACAAAAATAACAATAGTGGGCTTCTATGGGGGCACAATAATAACAATATGGGGACAATATGGGCACAACAATAATAATAAGGGGCTACAATGACAATAATAATAATGGAATACACTAGTATTATAGGCACCTAACAACCATTTCCTTTGTCAATTCCCCCTTAGTCATAATAAACAACAAGTGATGCCCATTAGGATATTTTTCCCAACATTCAGTTTGGAATACGTGACCCATGACCTTGGTCTTATTTTTACTTTATTAACTTTATTACATGAAATTTGAACTCTCGGTTGTTACAAACCCCTCCCCCTTATATGAACACCATCTTTAGTGTTATATGACACCTACAGCCAACAAAAACATTGAAAATTGAAAAATATTGCCCATGGAGCTTTAGAACCTAGCTCATTGTACTATTTACAAAGAAAAACCTTCTCAAAAGCAAAACCATCATGGCAAACATGAAAACCTAAAAATCATACTGCTTATTGGAGCTTTATAACACAGATCATTGTGGTATTTACAATACCAACCATGCATAAATATGTACAAATACCAAAATCTCATTTGCCTCCACTGGAAAACAATGAAGGATACATATCCCCCATCTGATCAACCATCTCTCATGTAGCTTCATTGAGCCCAAAGTGCTTCCGTTACACTTTAACCTGCTTGATTTCTCTATTATGAAGAATGAGTTGTTTATACTACAATATGCACCAAGGTTCTAGCTGCAATTCTCCTTCTGGTTCCACCTGCAATATAGACCAATCAATAACATGATCAACATCTTTCACATATATTTTAAGAAATGAAACATCGAAAACACCATGGACTTTCACTGTTGGAGGCAATGCAATTTTGCAGCCCACTGGTCAAATCCTCTCAAGGATATTGAAAGGCTCGCAATACGGTGGTGCCAACTTGGCACATGATCCAATCCTTAAGGAGTTTTTATTAGGTGTTGATGCACAAATGCACATACTCGCCAACTTGAAACTCAAATTCCCGTCTATTGGTATGCATAACTCTTTTTTTTGTCATGTGATGCCTTTAGATTCTTCTTTATAACCTCCATTTCCTGTCCCATTTCTATCAACATGTCTAATACAATAAGTACTATATTCACTAGATCACACTAGCTAATGGGAGAATTATGACTCCACCCATATAGTGCCACAAACAGAATCATCCTTAGTGACTCCTAATAAACATTGTTGTAAGAAAACTGAACCAGTGGAAGGTACTCCTCCCATATCCTCTACTAATGATCTGGATTTAAATAGGAATGCAACAAATTATAGAGATAACCATAAATAAAAAGATGTAGTAGAAATAATGCTTCATTTCATTAATGAAAAATATTCAAACATGCTTACAAATAGAAATGGAAATAAACTAGCTCGAGCGATGGTAGCTTATCTCTGAGGAGATATGTGGCAACTACATGCCTCTGAACTATCTTACAATGAGGCTCAAAGGCCTATTTATTGTTGAGAACAATGGGAAACCCTAAACATCCAAAACCCTAACCCTAGGAGATGAAGCACCAAACTATGGGCCCCGTTTTGGGTAAATTGGTACATGAATTTCCCAGGGTCGTAACTTTGGCATACGATCTTTGTTTTCCGTGCACAATACTTTGTTGGAAATATGTATACGAGGACTGCAAATTTGGGATGGGAAACATTTGTCCATTGGCCCATGTTGCTCCCAATGTTCCCAAAAAACACTGTTTAGGGCCTCAAAACAGCTCCGGGAGTTCAGGACCCGAAAAAACTGCTAAAAATAGTCAACTGTGATACAATTAAGGAAACTAAAAAACTGAAAGAAATAATGGTGGGGGTCAAAGTGGAATTGATAGGTGGCTACCAATATCAACCTGGATCATTCCTCCCCCGTTAGGAAGCAATTGTCCCCATTGTGTTGAGTTCCTCCATGACATGAGAAAAATTCTACTGAACTTGGTCCCTGGTGAGCCACTTGCCCTGGTGAAGGAGTTGGCATGCTTTGGCAACTCGATATAGTTGGATCTTCTACTTGTGAGTGCGCTTGATCTGCGTGTGCATGATCTGATCAGTTGCAGCTTGTTCCATGCAATCTAGATTTAACTATGTTCGTGTGAGATTCTCTGCAATGTTAGATGTGTCTAATAATGGTAGAAAGTATGGCCGAAGGCAGTCCACATTGAACATTGGGTGGAAACCAAGGAATGGGAGAATGTTGAGCTCAAATTCATTGTCTCCCATAGCCTTGGTAATGGTGTAAGGACCATATCAGAGTTGTATGAGTTTCTGATAGGCTCCAATAAGGCGTTCCTTTTGCAAATGCAACCAGACTTTGTCACCCACCTGAAACTTGTGTGGCACCCGATGTTGATGATGTCGTTTCTTGTACTTGTGGTTTCTTAGAATGCCATGGACTTGCTGGCAAATATGTTGGATGTGCTCAATGAAGTTGTTTTCCTTATCTATTTTGGACTAGAGATGAGCCGAATCTACCTAAGTAGCTACAAATGGCATGGACACATCAATGGGACAAAGTGGCTAGAATCCCAAGCCCACTTGAAAAGGGTTGTGGCCATTTGAGCTGTGGAGATCCCTATTATAGCTATGTTGAACATAGGGGAGGCTCTCATCCCATATGCACGGATGCTTTAAGTTGTATATGTACAGAATGTGTATGATCATCCTATTGACAACCTCTGTCTGGCCATCAGTTTGGGGATGGAAGGCTATGGACTTAGTGAGTTTGGTGTCCAACATCAACAAGACTAGACCAAAATTTAGTGAGGAACCTGTTGTCCTGATCTGAGATGATAGACAGTGGGCTCCCAAAGTGTACCCACACTCGTTCAAAGAAGAGTTTAGTAGTGGCTTATGTTATGATATTCTTCTTGCAGGCCACCATAATGGCCATCTTCGAGCACCTGTCGACGATCACAAAAACACAGTCATTTCCATGCTTAGTAGAAGGAAGGCCTGGCATGTAATCCATGGAGATGGATTACCAAGGTTGAATAGGGGTAAGAAGTGGGGTATAGAGGCCTTGCTTCTTGATGGTCGGTTTGGCAATGGCACAGGCAGTGCAAGATGTGATGTACTTCCTGACATCCTATCAAAGATTCGGCCAATAGAAATACTTCTGTAGTACTGCCACCATTTTCTCAACCTTGAAATGCCCAACAACCCGACTGTAGTGTGCTTCATAAATCATCTTGGCACGCTCGATTGAAGGAACAAAAAGGTGACCTAGGTGGCATAATAAGGCATCCTGGAGGTGAAAATCTAGAACATGCTGACCATCCAAGAGTGTTTGTTATGTGTGGCTGGATTCTAGGTCGCTTTTGTAGAAAAGTAGCCAATGTTAAGTCTCGTGCCCACAAGAGTTGAGCACAGTGGTTAACGCCATGATCAGTGGTTGACTGAGGCAATTTGCAACATTATTGGTGCTGCCCTTCCTATGCTTGATATTCAAATGGAACTGTTGCAGGTATGTGGACCACTTCTGATGGAAATCATTTTGCAACTTCCCTTGTGTATGTATGAACTGCAGGGACTAGTGGTATGTGTGGATGACCATTTCCTTTCCCAAAATGTAATTCTTCCATTGTCGGCAAGCTTGCATAATGCAATACATCTCTTTGTCATAAGTGGGATAATTCCAAACTATGTCTAAAAGTGCCTCACTCTAATATGCCACTGGATGCCCGTGTTGAGTAAGGACTACCCCAATAGCATAGTCAAAGGTATCTATCTTGATCTCAAATGGTTGTTGCAAGTCTAGTAATGCGAGCACTGGCGTCGAGCAGAGGCAATGTTTCAACTCTGTGAATGCCTTCTGTTGAGATTCAGTCCAAAATAATTTTTCTTTCGTTCCTGCCTTGGTGACTTAACTCAAGGGTCTAGTGATATGAGAAAATCCCAACATGAACTTTTGGTAGAAGTTGGAAAGACCCAGAAAGCTACGGAGCTCTATCAGAGTGGTTGGAGATGGCCAATCCTGAATGACTTGGATCTTGGCTAGATCCATATTCACCCCCCGTTCATCAATAATGTATCCCAGATACTGAACTTCGGTCATGCCAAAAGTGCATTTCTCCAAATTGGCACATAACTTGTGTTTTCGCAGTGTTTGGAGAACCTATTGGATGTGGTGGAGGTGCTCTTGCCAACTCTGGTTGAAGATCAAGATGTCATCCAAGTATACCACTACAAATGAGTTGGTGAATGGATGCAAGATGTCATCCATTAGCCTCATTAAGATTGCACGAGCTTTCTTTAACTCGAAAGGCATAACCAACCATTTGAAAAGTCCCTCCTTGGCTTTGAAGGCATTCTTCCACACATCGGAGGGTTCGATTGGTACCTGGTGATATCCTAACTTCAAATCGATCTTGCTGAAATATTTTCCACCCTTCACTTTGTCTAGAAGATCATCAATCCATGGGATTGGGTAGCTATTCCAAACGATGATCTTATTCAGTGCCTAATAGTCAATACAGAGTCTCCAAGTCCCATCCTTCTTATTTACCAACACAATCGGGTTGCCACAGGGCGATGAACTAGGTCAGATGTTACCTTTATGCAGCAACTACTAAATATACCTCTTGATTTCATCATTCTCCAGAACGGAGCATCGATATATTGGTCCATTGGGAAACAATGCACCTGGGTTTAGATCGATGGAGTGCTTGGCTTGACAGTGCAAAGGAACCCCTACGAGATTTGTGAAGATGTCCTCGTACTCCCCCACGACCTTGTCCATATGTATTTGTCGTGTGGCCTTATCTGGAGGTCATGGCCACTGTCTTCTTCTTTCCTTGAGGTCATATCATTAGGGAAACAAATTTCTCGGTTTTGGAAATGAGCTTACTGCATTTTTTTGCAGTAGTCAAAGAGATTACAGTAGGCAGTGCTACCTCCAGTCTCTTATACAACTTATTTCTCAAAGTAATAATAACAACACAAGGCCTTGACTTATACACAACATGTTGCTTCCACAAGTATGGTTGGCCTAATAATACATCACAAACATCAAGGGGAGAAACTTCACACAATACCTCATCCGTGAAGGCCTTAATGTTATGTGGAAGGTGACACTACTAGCTCAAGTGAAGATCCGTCCTTGGTGAAGCCACCCGATGGTGTATGGTTGTGTATGTGCTATGGTCGGTAAGCCAAACTACTTCATGACCTCTGCTGAAATGAGGTTCTTTTGGCTCCTGTTGTCAACAATGAATTGTAATTGGGAGCCCTTTACCCACATCTGGGAGTGGAAGAAGCGATCCTCCTTCTCTGGATCTTCATGGTGGCAACAATGGCGTTGGGCTCTGCACCGCTAATTTTCTTCCCTTTTTCATTTCCCTTATCGAGTTCTCACTCAGAGTTAGAATATGCATATGATTCCAAAGACTTTAGCTCGGCCCCCAGTGACTCCTTGGCCCAACACTCACTTGTGTTGTGAGTGGAGATCTTATGGAACTCACACCATATTCTTGTGTCCTTCTTCAACATCACAGTGTTGTTCTTTGCTTGTGGCTTTCACGAGTTGTCCTAGGCCACCCCACCTTGGCTTTGTCCTTTGTTTAGCGGTTTGGGGATGCCTTTCCCTTGCTTTAGATTTGCAAATCAAAAGCCTCGCTTCTTCCATTTAAACTTCTGCTCAATCTTGACAACATATCGATATGCCGTGCTGAGTGAGGGGATAACCAAATTTGTGCAAAGGGTATGAAAAATATTGGTAAACTCTGGCACGTCTTGGTCCCTTCCCTATGGCATTGTGGTCCACTTTATGTATTTATCCTCATAACTTCTAACAAGGTAGTACCTCTCCTTAATGGCATTCCAAAATGAATTCCAAGTGGGTGTGGCTGAAAGTAGTGAGGTTGTACTTTAATCCTTCTACTCGTAGTAGGTTTCCCACCATTCCTTGACTTGTGGGGCAAATTTGAGAAGAGCGAAAGTAATCTTTTCCCGGCCAGAAAAATCATGAACATAAAAATACCCTTCTAGTAGATTTAACCATTTATCTACAACGTTTTCATCTTTCTGACCCTTAAATATGGGAATGCCAAAGTTAACTTGTACCTTCAAGGGTGTGGTGCTTCTAGAGTTGCTGCTGGAAGTAGATGTGTCACCCTTGGGTAGCTGTTGAAGGATCTGGGAAAAGTTGTCCATCATCATGTTCCTTTATTGCTCGAGGGCCTCTTCGAGCAAGATTTTGATATGATCTCCTGCCCCTTTGTCCTTCTTTTCATCCACCATGGGAGGTCATTTGGATTTGTGAGGCTAGTCTTGCAAAGGTTCGACCAGTTCAAGCCCTAACTCCTTATATCCCGACCTCGTTGGGCACATGCAAAGAAAAATAGAGAAAGAGTAGACTGCTCTGATACCATTGATCTCGATTTAAACAAGAACACAAAAAATTATAGAGATAACCATAAATACAGAGATGTAGTAGAAATAATGCTTCATTTCATTAATGTAAAATATTGAAATATGCTTACAAATAGAAGTGGAAATACACTAGCTCGGGTGATGGTAGCTTATCTCTGAGGAGAGATGTTGCAGCTACATGCCTTTGAATTGTCTTACAATCATTCTTGAAGGCATATTTATTGTTTATAAATAATGGAAAATGCTAAACATCCAAAAACCTAACCCTAGGATATGAAGCACCAAAATATGGGCCCTGTTTTGGGTAAATTGGTACGTCAACTTCCCAGGGTCGTAACTTTGGCATACGATCTCCATTTGACATGCACAATACCTCGTTAGAAATATATATATGAGGAATACAAATTAGGGATGAGAAAAACTAGTCCATAGACCCATGTTTCTCCCAGGTTTCCCCAAAAATGTCATTTAGGGCCTCAAAACGGCTCTGAAAGTTCAGGACCTGAAAAACTACTAAAAATAGTAAACCGTGTTACAATTAAGGAAAATGAAAAAATAAAATAAATAATGGTGGGAGTCCAAGTGGAATTGGTAGGTGGCCACCAATATCCACCTACATCAGCTAATGCATAACATACATTCTTGACATGTCCTCAAGAATCTTGTTGACCCTCTTTGTCTATCCATCTATTTGTGTATGGTAAGTTGTACTAAAGGCCAACTCTGCCCCCAAACTTGAAAAGAAATCCTTCCAAAAATTGGAAGTGAATTTAGCATCCCTATCCGAAACAATATTCTTCATAACACTATGCAATCTCATGATCTCCCTGATGAATACATGTGCTACCTCACTAGTTGAATCAGTAATCTTCACTGGAATGAGGTGAGCTACCTTGCTCAACCTATCAACGACAACAATGATATGATCATGCTACCTCGATGTCCTCAAAATAACTGTAATGAAATCCATGGAAATGACCTCCCATTTCCATTATAGAATTAGAATATGCTAAAGAAACCCACCTGGATTCTTACAGTCTGCTTTCACTTGTTGATAGTCCAAACATCTAGCTGCAAACCTTTCCACTTCCTTCTTCATATTCATCCAATAGTAGAACTTATACACTACTATCAACATGTTATGATATCCTGGGTGACCTGAATATGGATTGACATGAAAATCCCTCAAGATAGGCTTCTTGAGTCTATTGCCACCTAACACATAGATCCTGTGTCTAAATCTCACCAAGCCATTTGTTGTGAGATGATAGTCTACATCCTGATCACCTGTACCCTGTTGTGACCTATGCCTAAGCTCCATGTACTTATCATCATGTTGTCCTACTTGTAAGATTTGATCCTATAAATCTGTCCCATACGATCTCACCACTGCAATATGGTTCACCTACACTCTCCTACTGAGAGCATATGCAACCCTGTTATCCTTACCCTTAATGTATATAATATCAAAGTCAAACTCACTGATCATGGCCAACCATCTCAATTTACTAACATTTATATTTGTTTTTTCAAAAAAATATCTCAACCCACTATGATCTCTCATCAGCTGAAACCTCATGCTAAGAAGATAGTGCCTCCACATCCTCAAGGCATGAATAATAGCTTCCAACTCAAGATCATGAGTCACATAGATTTTCTCATGCTCATTTAGTTTCCTGGACCCATAGCACACCACATGTGGCTCCTGCAACAAAACTCCACCAAGTCCTCTTTTGCAAACATCTGTACACATCATGAACTCTTTATCTAGATATGCAATCTTAATAATTAACGAATTTGTCAACAACTGCTTCAACTGCTCAAAACTAGTTGCACATTCCTCTGTACATTTGAATTTCTTACCTTTTTTTTGCAATGATGTAATAGGATATCTGATATGTGAGAATTTCCTGATGAACCTACTATAGTAACCTACTAACCCCATGAATGATTTGAATTCATCCACGTTTCTAGGAGTTTCCCACTCCATGATAGCTCTAATATTTTATGGATCCACTGCTATGCCTTCCTTGGAAACAACATGTCCCAAGTAATGTACCTCTCTCTCTGAAAGAAACTGCACTTGCTAAGATTGGCATACCATTGATGCTCTCTTAGTAACTCAACACTATTGCTAAGTGTTAGGCATGCTCTTCCTCATTCTTAGAATATATCAATATATCATCAATGAATACAATAACAAACTTGTCCATAGAAGGACACAATACACTATTCATCAAGCACATAAAAGCAGCTTGCACATTAGTCAAACCAAAAGGAACCATGACAAACTCATAATGCCCATACTTGGTACTAAAATCAATCTTGTAAATGTCCTCTTCTTTGATTCATACTTGGTGGTATGTTGATCTTAGATCAACCTTCGAGAACATTGTTGCTCCCTACAATTGATCAAACAATTCATTAATCCTCAGCAATAGATATTGGTTCTTGATATTCACCTTGTTCAACTTGCTATAATCAATGCACAACTTGAGAGTACCATCCTTCTTCTTTACGAACAATACCAGGGCACCTCAAGGTGGTACACTTGGCTTAATATATCCCTTATCAAGCATTTCCTACAGCTACAACTACACTCTATTAACTCTAGTGCGTTCATCCTATAAGGTGCCTTAGATGTTGGTGTTTCTCCTTGTACCAACTCAATAGAAAAATTCACTTCACTGTGAGGAGGAAACTCTGGAATATCTACTGGAAACACATCCTAAATTCGCTACAGTATAGGGTACCTCTTGAATATTTCTGCAACCTCACCATCCTTACCCTTTTCACTGGAAATATGAATTTCAAACATTACACACCCTTTCCTGCAACTACGCTTAACATGCATATTTTTAATAATTCTAACTGATGTAGGTTTCTTCTTTCCCTAAAAAATTCTCTTTTTCACATTATCATCCAGGTACTCAATGGAATTGTCATAACAATCAACTTTGGTCATGTGAAGGTACAACCAATCAATACCCAAAATCATACTTTGTGATGCTATAGGTATACCATTCAACTCAAATACACAAGAACTAACCCAGTGATGAACTCTATTCTTAGTACCTATAGACAACTACACCAACCAAGACTCTACATGAACTTCTTTTCTCAAGCCATAATTATCCACCAGGTCAGTATTAACATAACTATAATTAGATCCAGGATCAATTAAAATAGAAACAACTTGACAACATAGCTTACCTTCCATCTCAATAATGGATGTCTAGTGATCTGTCTGGTTATTGTACACAGCTACATAAATCCAAGGAATTATATGACCAACATCCCCAACAATTTGTGTCTCTTGAGCGCTATAGATCTGAGGCCTATCACCCTAGTATAGTGGAAAATCCTTCTTGTGATGATCTTTTCCACATATCCAGCACTGTAGTGATCCCCTACCATCCCCTTTGTTCTGTTGTTGCCCCCACCGTGATCCATGTACCATCTTAACTGAATTGAACTTCTTGTAAGAAGAAACATTTTATTTCTCACCTACACGTTGAGGTCTTCCCCACTTTGCTGGCCACTTCCCATTAACTTTCTCATTTCCCTTCAAATCACGTTTAGGCTCAACTTTGCACTTTGACTGATCATAAAATGCTTCAAATTCCAGATAGCCCCCATCTAATGATCTGTGATCATAAAAATCAATTTGGTCTCTATATGAGGTTGGCAACCCACTGATGAATCTTTGAATCTTAGTCTTCTCATCCTTGAGGTAAGGCACATACCTCAATAGCTCCAAGAACCTGCTAGTATACTCATGATTTGTAATAGAACCCATCTGTAGCTCAAAAATTCCTTATCTTTGTCATCATAGTACCTCTCCGATAGGTACTTCTTCTTGAAGACTCTATCGAACTCATCCCAAATCATTTCTTCTTCTCAATTACCCCTGACATTCTTCACATCTTCCCACCAAATGTAGGTTTTCCTTCTAAGACTGAAGGTCGCTATCTTGGCTTTCATATTCTCTAAGTAGTTATGCAATCTGAATAATTTCTTCATCCCAAGAAACCATGCCTCTAGATATTCTAACTTCTTCATCTCTCCATCGAATGTAGGAGTTTTGACTTTCTTGAACTCCTTAACTAAGTACTCACTCCTCCTATAAGGATGATGATGGTGATGATGGTGATAATGTCTCGTGGATGAGGAACTAGAATGATCCCATACATACCAATCCTCATGTCAAGTGTATCTAGTGATATTCTACCTCTATATGTATCCCATTTATTCAACCTATATCTAGACCTAGACATGCTTCCATAAGATCCATTAGTTTTCTCTTCTTTGTCTTGACTAATCCTCAATTGTCCCTATTTCTACAAATATGACAAGATCTGAAGAATCATTACATTGACTTTTTCCTGCTTTTCCTGAGCACTTGAAAATATTTCATGAGCCTCAACCAATATGCCATTGTCTTATTTGCAACTTCTGATCTCTTCCCTCAAACTTCTTAATGCATCTTCTATACCAGGAGAATACTCATATCCTTGTTGCCCAACTAGTCTGTAACGAGAATATTGTGAACTATAGTCTTCCATTTTTCTTGTCTTTTATGATTCTCTTTTTCATGTAAGTAGGCCATCTCAGATAAAACAAATAGATACCAAAATCAAAACCATACCTCACTGATATTCAGGGGAGGCTTAACACATCTACAAAATCAATCCATGTTAGCATGATACATATATAATCATAATCATATCAATATAAAAACATCATGCATAACCAAACTAATTGTATACGATGACCCCATGCATGACAACCATGACCTTGATAACATCGTATTTTACCCAAAGAGAGCATAACTTGGCTCTAATACCACCTTGTAACCACCTCCTCCCACATTTACCCACTTTCACTAGTTTTCCTAGGGTAAATATGAGCTAAGTGTCACTATGATAAGACTCAACCTCCTATATGACCTTCAGGAAATGGAGTAAAAAACTTAAGACCTTACTAACTTCCTTCAGGTGTTATAGGATATCCATGAGCTACCCAGCCACTCTAGGTGTCAAACCCCTGAGCTAACTCTCTTTTCCACTAGCCTGGGCTCTTAGTTTCTCCCTTGGAAAGGCCTCCAAGTGAGTGTAAGCCTCCAGCCACTCCCATACTCTTGCTTCCTAGTGACCATGGACTTTTCCTGTTAGTTTTGTGCCAGTGACCTCGATTTCTGAGCCATTTTTTTGAGGCTAGGACTCAAGCCTCTTCCCAAAAGTCAATGAAACTTCCAAGAATGATGAATAACATAGAAAAAAATATTCTAAACCAAAAACTTTAACAAGGACTTGACCTGACCCCTCCCATCCAGGACATGCATTCTGTCAAACACATGGTAAACATAAAACCTACAAGCCATGAACACATATACGAACATATGGATTTGAAACTCATATGAGGTTTAATAAGAAGGACCAATGCCTTCTCAAATAGAAACCCCAATTAGGTCATGCATTCATTAACTAGACATTCATTAATTGAAATGTGATAAGATCCACACTTAAATATGTCATATAACCATTATTACAACAACATATAACTAGATATATAACAATGATAGAACAACCATTAAAGCCACATAATAATAAGGATAGTTACTCATCAAAGACAAGAAAAAATTAGCTCTTATTAACCATATGCAAAATCCAACCAAGTTAGGGACTTGCACATACCACCCAACCATATATTGGGTTGAACCAAATCTTTCTTTTATCCAATCACCCCTGTGCCATATTCCAAGCATGAATATGGGATCTCATGGGATAAATAGATCCATAAACAACCAAGGGAATCTAGAGTTTAAACCACCTCCACCCCCACCATACCGTGATCTCACCTAAACTAGTCCTGAGATCACAAAATGAAACTGAGCTTAGATGCCTTAGAATTCCTTCACCATCCCTTGAGAAATTTTCACATCTCTGCCCACCTATTAAGGGCTTCCCAAAGAAAACCATCTCTGCCCCTAACCCTTGGGATTTTCCTAAGACCACCTCACCTAGATCCAAAACCTTCTACTAATCCAATTCTCAACCAAGAAATAACCCCATCACATCATGGTTATCTGGAAATGTTAAGGCAAGGCTAAAACCATTTTCAAAACCTGACAAAACCCATGCCAATGACACCAAATGAACCAAATACGCACATGCACATACCATGCATGGAAAAACTAGCTAGGAAATCATACATGAAACCCGTTACCTGCAAGAATTCCTATTGAAAATGCTTGATCCAACCTTTCCTTGCTTGATCTTTGTTTTCCTTTGCTTTCCTTGTCCTTCTTTTTCTTTTCTTTCCTTCCTTTGCTTGATTTCTTTCCTTCTCCTCTTGGTGCTCTTCTCCTCTCCGAGACTAATTATAAAACAAAACTGAAAAAAGGCTGACAAAAGATGTGAATTGATCCTCATAAGAATTTTTATTACTGATGTCTCTAATTTCTTCACTTATCCTCTATTTCCTTCAATTTCCTCCTCACATTCAATTTCGTGACCTTTCAACTCCCTTTTCTCCTATTTTCCTTTATTTTCATAAATTAAATACCAATAATGCGTTTTTCCCTTTTCAAAACCTTTTCGATTACCTTAGCCAATTTCCCCTTATCCATAATAAATAACAAGTGATGCCCACTAGGATATTTTTCCCGACATTCGGCTTGGAATATGTGTCCCATGACCTTGGTCTTATATTTCCTTTATTAATTTTATTACATGAAATTTTAACCCAGTGTTGTTACACTATGACCATCCACATCCAATAAGGGATCATAATACTAAGCCAACATTGTAGTCCTATGTTTCAGTCTCAATGTTTCTGGTTTAATTTTTATAATATTTGGTTTCCACCGTGTCCTTGCAGCTAGAAAATCATCAACTTTGCTAGGAAAACCCTTCATTTGAGTGGACAATCCTGGAAACTATAAAGTTGTTTAAACTCAAAACCTTTTTAATCTCAAACCTGTAGGTTGTAATAATGGGAGAGCTTGACTATGATGTAGGTTCTTGTTCATGGACATTGTAGTATCTCAGCCTAAGATCAAATACTAAACCAGTGGGTGATTTTGTTTGTGAAACAATTTTCCAACCATATATACCCCAACCAAAACCATTCATTAATTCATAAAATGACCACGCGACGACAAGAAACATTATCGATGAAATTTGATTCACAACCAAAATCACCCACTGGTCTATTATTTGACCTCAGCTTGAGACCAAATACTAAAGCAGTGGGTGAATTTGGTTATCAATCAATTTTCATCGGTAATGTTTCTTTTCGTCGTGTGGTCATTTTATGAATAAATGAATGGTTTTGACTGGGGTATATATGGTTGGAAAAATAAATATGGAAAACACTAACCCATTAAATAAAGGATAATATAATTTAGTGGGTTGTAGGTAGGAATTAAAGTAAAATTGCACTCAACACTTAAACAAAAATCAAAAACATTTTTAACCAGTGATCTAGCAATTACACCTTCAGGTCATTGGAAATGAGGTTACTGTTGGAATTCAACAACCATGAAATTTAACAAGAATGAAAATGATGCACAAGAAATTAGTTTCTAAAATTTAATGATTTTATTAGTACAACCACACCACAATTAAAAACTCAGTGAATAAATGAGATTGCCCTGGCATTCCAAATGGGAGAAATAACAAAGATGGCTTCTATTTATGCTCAGGGATTGTTACAAATAAGACACATACACTTCTTGTCAAATGTTGTGTATTCTTACCCCTCCCCCCTAGTGTTATTTTGTAGATTTTCACTTTGACTCAGATATTACCTTTGTTTTCCATGGAAATGATCAAAATCCTTTTTGTCCTCCTGTTTTGAATAAACTTCATCTTTATGAGTCCTCCATTATTTTACTACTACCCATGCTTTATTTTTTTCCAAGATTGTTTTTTCCATATCTCTTGGGTTGGGTTTTCATCCTTTACGAATTCCTATATGATAATGTTTTCTTGGAATCCAAACTGCCATGTGGTTTGTTTCATCTTCTTGTGGAAAAAATGAGATCTTTGGCCTTCGGATTATTGAATTCAACCATTACCAAGATTCGTAATTTTTACAAAGATTGGAAAGGGTTTTTTGGATCACACCTCTCCATCCATAGGATTTTGATTCCTAAAAGCTTCAACTTAGCCTTTGGTTTCTTGTTTTTCAATTTTTTTTCTTATCTCCTCGACTACATATAATAGAGTTGTGTCATTTACTATTATGATTTCTTCAATAAACGTATGTTAAATTTGCATTAATCTCTAGTAAACATATTGGAAGTGGTGCCTCTATTGCAAAATTAAAGATAAATGTTGATGAGGGGTTTCCCTTGATGTGGGAATTATCCTATTGTCCATTTTTTTATTGAGGGTGAAATTTTCTACTATTATAGGTCCCTAGGAAATTTTTGCTCCTTGGGTTGCAAGTGTAGGAAGCTCTTTCTTTCTCTTAGCCCGACTTTTCAAACTTTTGAATGGAATGGTCAATAAGACATTTGCGAAAGGGACATGATAACATTATATAGGAAAATGGTACAAATATAGGAGAAGAGGAAACGGGATTGCATGTTGGGCCATGCTTTATATTGATGATTGAATTAAGTGGTTGCTTCTTGTGCTCAATAGTAAGGGATATAACACATGATTGAACAATGGTGGGGATGATGTTTTACATTCTTCTCATGATGAAGAGTAGTCTAATTTCTCAACCCAATAATGTGTAGACTCTCACATTCTAGGTCGAACATTAAACAAGTTGGTGGCTTAAAAAAAACAAAGAGAGAAAATTTGCACAATTGGAACAAGTTAGTAGTGAACAATCAAATTCTTTTCTATCAAGGCAATCTCAATCCTTTGGAAAACAACTACTTTAGATGAACGAAAGTCTAAGTTTTGATTATCCATAATTATGTAGGAATGAAACAAGATATAGATATAAACATAAACATAGAGATGCAGCAAAAGTAAATCTTCATTTCATTAATATCAAATAACTAAAATATGCTTACATACATAATGGAAATAAACTAGATCGAGCAATGGTAGCTTATCTCTAAGAATGTATGTGGCGGCTAAATGCCTCTGAACTATGTTACAATGAGGCTTGAAGGCCTATTTATTATTTAGAAACAATGGAAAATCATAAATATCCAAAAAATTAAACCTAGGAGATGAAGCACCAAAATTTTGGGCCCCGTTGGGGTAAGTTGGTACATCAACTTGCTAGATCATAAGTTTGGCATACGATATATGTTTGATGTGCATGATACCTTGTTAGAAATATCTATCTAAGGAATACAACTCTGACTAAAACTAATAGCTAGAGACTCGCATTTGCCTATTTTTTAAAAAAAAACATCGTTTAGGGCCTCAAAACGTCTCCGAAAGTTCAGGGACTAAAAAACTGCAAAAATAGTAAATTGTGCTACACTTAAGGAAACTAAAAGAAAAAATAGTGGGGATCCAAGTGGAATAGGTGGGTGGCCATGAAAATCCACTTAGACCAATCCTCCCCCTTAGGAAGCAATGGTCCTCATTACATTGAGTGTCTCCATAAGATGAGGAAACTTCTTCTAAACTTGGTCCCTGTTGAGCCACCGACCTTGGTACAGAAGTTGGATAGTTTTGACAACTTGGTGAGCCATTGGCCTTGGTACAAGATTTGGCTAGATTTGAAAACCTGATATAGTTAGATCTTCTGCTGGTGAGTATTATTGATCTGCATGTCCATGATAGGATCATTTGTGGCTTGTTCCATGCAATCTAGGTTTAGCTTTATTGGTGTGAGTTGTTCTACAATGTCCAATGTGTCCAGTAATGGTGGAAAATATGGTCGAATACAGTCCAAATTGAACATTGGGTGCATGCCAATGAATAGTGGAATGATGAGCTTGAAATAATTGTCTCCTACAACCTTAAGGTGTAAGGCCCATACCCTTACTGATGGTGTAAGGCCCATATCGGAGTGGGTGAAGCTTGTGGTGGGCCCCAACGAGGTGCTCCTACAACTGTAACGAAACTTTGTCGCCCACCTAAAACATATGTGGCACTTGATGTTGATTGATGAACCTCATCATTGGGTAATTATATGGGCCTTAATTCACCTCCTAGCTTAGCCAAACCAACTATTCTCACAACTTATTGCATACTTTTGATTATATTTTGTTTATGAGATGAGTTAGAGTTGGATATTTTGCTTTGTGGTCTAATGTGCATTTAATGCAGGATTAAAGGATAAAAGCAAGTAATTTTGGCAAATACCTTGGTCAAAAATTGAATGGGACAAGGGAGAGGAATTATAGCAGGTAAATCCTCCTAATTTACTACCCCTACATTCGAATATTCCTCCATCAACTCAGAGTGCAAACAGCTAAATCATGAGGACTAGAAGGCAGCCGAGAAAGTGAAAGTCAAAGCACCTATTTATCTCGAGTTTGGGAGATGATCCTCCCTAATTTTAAGGAAGTCGTTGGAGACTTAGAATGTATAAGTAGAGAGCCCTAGGACCTCAGTAGGATTTGGATTTTTATTGTAAAACTTTACTCTATTTTTGAGTTGCAAGACTTGTGACTGTTCTTTATCTAATCCATTGTTTTGGTAATAAGAATGAGTTTTCTTGTGATCCAACACTGAGTTAATTCAGTGGGATGAAGCTCTTGGGTTATGGACCAACCCTAGGAGCCAAGGGTCCTCTTTATTGTACATGTTTGCTAACGTAGATTCATGGTTTAGTCATTCATTTTCTCAAGTAGTTGCATTTCCATTACAATGGTGTAGCATAGATTGGTTGTGTTTTAGTTTGCTTCCATTTGTGCCTTCTTTCAATTAGCAGGTTAGCAAAGAGAAAAAGATCACCATGAGGTTGTCAGCAGGTGTCTCAGCCTCACCTCCTCCCTCTAGGACCATGACTTGAGGAAAGGACCCTTCAGTAACCCCCAAAAACACATATTTCTAGTTCTTGCATGAGCTTTGGAGTTTGTCGTCTTGATTCAGTACCTAGTTCATTTCATTGTCACCTATTTCCATCACTCTCTTTCTGTAATAAGATCTCACTCATATTCTCATTTCCTTCAACACTTTCTGCATGCATAATATATGTGTAAGCTAATCAATCACGTCTAAATCAGATTATACCTGTATATTTCCTTACCGCATGTCGCATATTCATTTCAACATTTGACTTTAGGTGCTCCAAATATCCACCGCCGATCTATTTTGCTTGATCCAATGGTTATCATGTCACTCGATCGCCTACTAGCTTGGTCGATCTCCACCGTTGATCAATCCTGCATGATCTAATGGTTATCATGCAATATTACAACTTTGAGGGCACGCGAAAAACTTCTTACCATGTATGAAGACCACTCCATCATTCCGCATGTATTCCACCCTTCTGTCGACACGTGACTTGATGTGATCCATCCATCTATTCACTTAATCTTTGCAATAATATCTCTGCCCCTCATCTTCCATTAATCTTGTTCATTGGTCGATCCATCCATCTATGAGCTTAAGCTCCTGCGATAAGATCTTCGCCGCTCATCTTTCGTTAATCGTGTTCAACCATCTATTAACTCAATATCCTACATTAAGATCTCCACCGATCATCTTCCGTTAATCATGTTCATTGATCGATCCATCCATATATTAACATCTGACTGATCCAACAATTCCTATTGACGAGCCCCGAATTGGGTAATTTATTGGGCTCATTTTTCCTAATTGTCCTTGTTCAATCCTCCATTTTTCTTATATTATGCATGTTTTTTAATATGTTTATGTTATTTGAACGAATAAGGGTGGTCACTCTACCTAGGAGGCTAATACGTGGTTATTTCTGGTTTTTTTGGACAAATGTTGGAGCAAAACTAAGCAATTATGGGCCAGGTGACAACCAAGCTTGAGGTGAGGATTCGTAGGGGGGTTGTCTCTAGCATTAAATTGCCCTTCCTAGAGATCTCCACCCTCAACTCCGAGCTCACAGGCCACCAAAACGAATCCTAAAGGCAGCCAAGCAGATTTGGGAAGAGTGACTGTTTACTAGTAGTTGGGATAGCCGAGTCCCTTGAATTTAGGAGGCCTGCTAGGCCCCTCTTAATGTATAAATAAGAAGGCCTCAGCCTTTGTAGTTTACTTTTGGAACTGTTGTATTTTTTGCACTATAGTGCCGTCATTTTTAGCTCGTTTTTTTGTAGCCACTGTGGTATAACTTTCTGGTGATGACTATTTTTTGATAATGACAAGCAATTCTATTTGGCATTAGCTCTGAGTTCTTTATAGGAGCCATAGCTCTTAGGGTTGGGCCCAACCTGAGAGCCAAGGCCTCCTTTATGTATCGTTATTTGTCCTTTATGTATTTGCAAAATCATTTCTATTAGGTAGATTAAATCGTGTTGATTAACTAGGTCACTGTTGACGGTTAGAAAGGTTTTTTATGTTCAGATTAAGTTGGTAGGATATCAATAGGGAAAAATATTCAGAAAAAGGCCAACGAGCACCTTTGATTTCACCTCTCCCTCATAGGATCAGGGGCTGGGATCAAAGTGACCTTGTTGCCCCAAAAAACACTATTTTGCTTTGCCATGCAATCACTAGTGTACGATTTTCGTTTGCAGATGTTGGTTACATGTTCAGATCTTTGAATGCTTCATTGCATAGTTAATATACATGGTTTCCTTGGAAATAAAGCTTCTATTCATTCTCTTTACTGTTAGCTAGATCATATTAGGTTGGCATTACTAGGTCTTTTATTTATTGCAAGTTTTTGTTGGTTCAGTTGGAAACACAAATTGCAGAGCACCTGTACCACTTCTCTATCCACCTAAACTCCATCAGACCCATCTGCTCCATCCCCTAACTTGGTTTCTTGCCTCACATTTGCCATTTTTCCCACATAACCCTACCTTTTTGTGCAACATTGCTTCAGCCCTCTTTGAACAAGTTCAGCCATCTACATCTTCTCTCAACTCCATCCACCAGTCCCTGGACCACCTCAAACCCCTATCCTACCTCCATACACACTCCTTCATCTTTATTCATCCATCCATCCTCCAAAATCCCATTTCTGAACATCGTGTAGAAAATCGCAGAACATCCTGTAGAAATTCCAGAACATCTTGTAGAACCCCTACAGACTTCCTGTAGAAGCTCACAAATCAGGTTTTCTTGATATCCAAACTCTATGAAACTCTCTGGAATGGTGTTAGGGACCCCTTAGGCCCTCTTTGAACCTTCCCGACCTCTTCCAAGCATTTCCTCTCACCGATCCACCTCTGCACAGTCAAAAACAGTGAAAGCACATGCATGATAATTTTGACAACTTATTCAAAAATACAAAAAGATGTTTTCTTCAGATAGAAGTAGCTTAGACACTTGTATTTTACCTTCCTAGAAGTAATGGCATCTCTTTCAGTAGCTTTCATCCTCTTTTTCACATCAGTAGGACAAAAATTAGGGTTTGCTAGGGTTTGCGCTTTCTTTTAGCTTTTTAGTTTCTTTTCACAAGGAGATTAGCTTCCTTTGAGTTAGCTTCCATCCATCAGTTAAAAAGATTCTTCTCAGAGCTCATAGAAGCTGGCTTGAGCCCCTAGCGGACTTGTGCCAGCTGACCAAGTGACATCTGCGGCAAGAGCTGATACTTGTGCATAAGCACCGTTTCTTCCAAGTTTGTTACGAATTGCTGGGTTGATAAAAGTAAAGAAGGGAGTCCCAGGGGTTGCAACATTATTACTGCAATACTGGAGCCCACCATTCTTTTTGGTGCCATTGACTGGGAAGCGTTAGAGTATTTGTGATTGCTGCTTTTCTTCTATTTTCTACTACAACCTTCTGCTAAGTAGTTTATTTCATTTCCATTCTGTAATTTCATTTCCGCAAAAGTACAGTAGACATTTCTTGCTTTCATAGATTAGCATTTCAATTCCGCAATTTCAATTTTGCAAGCGTAGATTAGCATTTCAATTCTGCAAGCGTAGCTTAGCATTTCATTCCTGCAATTTCATTTCAGCAAAATAGATTAGTCCTTTCCTATTTTCATTTCAATTCCGCATTTTCATTTCAGCAAGATAGTTAGTTGCAATTCGATCTATTTTAGTTTTGTAGGTACAAGCAGAAAAAGAAAAAGAAACCAAAAATATTTCCATTTCTGCCTCGTAGGAACAGAGATAAAACCGAAAAATTCCTACCCAACACCCCCACCACATCACTGAGTCAACCTTCACTCTTCTTTGGTGATCCAGAAGAACCTATAGGTGAACCTCTAGAAATATACGAAGATCCTATAACAAAAGAAGAGCTAGAGAACATTCTGTCTGAGGCCATGGCGGAAAACAGAAATGGTAGAAGAGAAGATGAGAGAATAGAAGGTGCCTTCCCCATTCGAGAAACCAATGGGGACATGAAATTGAAAAACATAAGTCCCTAAGCCTTACCTCACTTCCATGGATTGACTACTGAGGACCCTGATACCTTGCTATTTGAGTTTGTTGTCCTTTGTCGAACTTACGACTATGCTGAGGATGAGCAAAAGTTGAAACTCTTTCTCTCTACCCTCAAGGATGCAGCGTTACACTAGTTCATGGGGTTACCTGGAAACAGTATCACCACTTGGGCTCAGATGCATCAAGCTTTTAACACCAAATACTGGGACTACTGTAGGTCCAAGGAAACAAAGGGAGAGATATTTCGGATGACCATGGGAAGTGATGAGTCTTTAGAAGATTACGAGGAAGGTTCCAACTTAGTTATAAACGGGCCAAGTGCACACTTGACCCAGAATATCTAAAGTTGGTTCTGCTCTGAGGAGTCCCTGAAGACCTTCTAGATACCCTTCACATGCTAGCTGGAGGGGACATCTACTAACTACCTTATGAGGACATAAAGACTATGTTTAGAAACCATTCTAGGACAGCCCGGAAGAGAGGTAGGGGGAATCCACTTTCAACTAGTACCACCTTCTCCAAGCATGAGTTTGCTAATCAGATGGAAGATCTCAAAAGTGAGATGAGACAGACTATTTCCATGCAACTTTATACCTTCCAAATTCAGCAAAATAAAGAGGAAGCTGAGAGGGCTTTGGCTATTTATTATCCCAGATGCACGAGGAAGCACCCTAAGAATGAGCGTCCAGTGCACTCAGTTGATGTATGTTTCGTTTGTGAGGAAGACCACCCCACAAACCAATGCCCTACCTTGCCCGGATTTAAAGCCATGTACCTAGGGACTGAGGCGGCTACTGAACCTCTCTACTTCTTCAACCAAAGGAGGCCACATGGGCCTAGACCTTACCAGCAGGGGATGCAAGGGACATCCCAAGCTTATTATAACCCCAACCAATCCGCTCATATACCTTCTTGGGGCCCCCTTGCTCATCCTTCATAGTCCGCACCTCCTCTGTGGTGTTATCCATCTCAATACCATACTCAACCTACTTCTCATTCGTTTCACTCACATGCCCAGCCACAACCTCAGTGGAATGCACCTCAACTGGGGTGGAGGCCCTAATACAACCCTCCTCAGACCATTTTGCCTCCACCACCGGCTCAACCACAACCATTACCTCCTGCTCCTCCAAGACAACCCCAGATGCCTGCTCAACTGAACCCGAACCCCAACAACAGACAGGCCCAACAGGTATATATTGGGGAGACAACATGCCCTACCTATGTTGTGGAGATCCAGGAGATCAACTTGCGATCTGGAAAGGTCCTTCTAGATTGCCAACCTCCTCCCCTAGAGGAGGAGGAAGAGAAACAGGAAAGTGAACCCAAGGCCATTCCACCCTTTCCTAAGCGACTAACAGTAACCACGCAACCCAACCTAGAGGAGACTGAGCTTCTGGGAGAACTCAAGCAGTTGTGTGTGAAAATGCCACTTCTCCTGGCCATAAAAGATGTACCGATATACAACAAATTGATTAAGGGGAAGTGTTTTAGGCACCCATGCAGGTGAAAGAGAGATGCCTCAACTATCAATGTCATAGGACAACTGTCTGATCTTATGTTGGGGCAAGTAATATGTCCAAAGTATTTGGACCTTGGGAGTCCTGTAGTTGATGTTCACATCAATGGCACCATCATCCCCCACACCTTGATTGATCTAAGGGTTTTCATTAATGTGATGACCAGGGACACTATGCTTAAACTAAACCTTCAGAGTTCCTTAAGGAAGACCTTGACAATACTTCAGTTGGCAGACCGCTCCACCGTGACTCCCGAAGGGATTGTGGAAGTTGTCCTGGTCTCTGTTGACTCTTGGGAGTACCCTACAGACTTCTTGGTCCTTTAGCCAAAGGAAAAACTCACTGGATACCCCCTCATTTTGGGAAGGCCTTGGCTAGCTAATGCAGATGCTTACATCAGTTGTCGAGCTGGAAGCATGACCATCAAGAATGGACCTATGTCCAAACAACTGGTCCTATGCCCTCCTGCCCAACCTCTGCAAGAACATGACTTACCACTCTGGTTGGAAGAAGGAGATGAGGACGATGTCTACTCTGCACCATTGTGCATAGTAGAGGCCACCAGGGGAGGTCCTCAAACCGAGGATGACTTGATTGAGAACTTAATCCAAAATCCTCCTCCCGGTGCACTGTCCTTAGAAGAGTTGGTGGAAGATACCCAAGCCAGTGCTTTAGTGGACCTCTGTGTGACTAATCTGACCTCTCCTAGAGTTAAGAATGTAGAGTTTGGCCCTGAAAGAACTTTAAAGATCAGCTCCTGTCTCTCTCCCTCTCAGGAAAAAGAGCTATGTAGCCTTTTGAACCGCCATTTGGAGGCTTTTGCCTGGAGCTATAAGGAAATGAAAGGAGTCCATCCTTCGGTCTGTACCCATCATATTTACATTAAAGATGATTGTAAGCCAGTCAGGAAGCCTCAAAGGAGAATGAATCCGTCCCTTAAGGACATCGTTAAAGAAGAATTGCAAAAATTTCTAGATGGAGGATTCGTGTACCCCATCTCAGACAGCAAATGGGTTTCTCCTCTGGTGTTGGTACCCAAGAAAAATGGGAAGTGGAGAATTTGTGTAGATTACAGAGAACTGAACAAAGCCACCAAGAAAGACCACTTCCCTTTTCCTTTCATAGATCAAGTGTTGGATGGGCTGGTAGGGAAGAAGTTCTTCTCTTTCCTAAATGGGTTCAGCGGGTATAATCAAATCCAAATCAGCCCGGAAGACCAAGATAAGACCACCTTCACTTGTACATGGGGTACCTTTTCCTATCGAGTCCTTCCTTTTGGGCTATGCAATGCTCCTGCCACTTTCCAAAGAGCTGTATTGAGCATATTTGCTGAGCTAGTTCATGATTCGGTGGAAATCTATATGGATGACTTTACTCCTTACGGGTCTAACTTCCAAGAAGCCTTGTCCAACCTGGGAAAAGTCTTAAACAAGTGCATTGAGATGAACCTGTCCCTCAGTCCTAAAAAATGTGAATTCATGATGACTGAAGAGACCATGTTAGGTCATAACATTTCTCGGCAAGGATTATAGGTGGATCCTAACAAAATTTCTATCATCAAAGAGGTTCCACCTCCTCAGAAGGTAAGATATGTCCAGAGTTTCCTAGGCTTAGCAGGATATTATAGAATATCATTAAAGATTTCAGTAAGCTAGCCTCGCCATTGTTTGGCCTCTTAGGAAAATATGTTGAGTTTAAATGGGTTGACGACTGTCAAGGGGCTCTGAATGAGTTGAAAGATAAGTTAGTGTTTGCCCCAATCTTGAGAGGCCCAAACTAAGCCCTACCTTTCCACATCCACACCGATGCCTCGAACAGAGCCATAGGGGTAGCCTTAGGACAAGTTGAGGAGAAACTTCTATATGCCATATACTTTGTCAAAAACCTGTCTAAGGCATAAATGAGCTATACTGTAACCGAGAAAGAGTTCCTAGCCGTAGTGCATTCCCTAAACAAGTTCCGACACTACATCACTGGTTATCAAACATTTGTACATATTGATCATGTTGTGATTAGATATTTAATGAATAAGCCTGATGTAAATGCTCGTATCATTAGATGGTTACTTTTTTTGTAGCAATTTGATTTGACTATCGTCGAAAAACCAGGTAAAGAAAATGTTGTTGCTGACTTCTTGTCTAGATTGAATTTTCCTGCAGGTGAAGAAGGAACAGTGTAAACCAGATGCCAGATGAACATCTGTTCACTATCTTAGTACTCTCTCCATGGTTTGCTGATATAGAAAACTACTTGGTCTCAGCACAGTTCCCTCCGCATCTATCCTCAAAGGAGAAGAGCAGAATTGTGAGGAAGAGTGCCCCATTCACTTGGATTGGGGGGAACCTGTTCAAACTTGGCCCAAATCAGATCTTGAGGCGTTGTGTTAGGGAGGAGGAAGTCTTTGACATTCTCCTAACTTGTCACGATGGACCCTGTGGAGGCCACTTTGCAGCAAAGAGGACTGCCTTCAAATTTCTATAGGCAAGCTACTATTGGCCCACTCTTCATCAAGATGTCAGAAGATACATCAGCCAGTGTGACCGATGTCAAAGGATGGGGAAACCAACTCCAAGGGATGAAATGCCTCTCCAACCTCAAGTGACCTTCGAGCCATTTGAGAAGTGGGGCATGGATTTTGTGGGTCCTATCAACCCTCCTTCAAAGCAGATGTCTTACATCATTGTGTGCACTGACTACCTGACAAAGTGGGCAGAAACAAAGGAAATCAAAGCAGCGACAGAAGAAAATGTGGCTGAGTTTTTAAGAGAAAATATCTTCTACAAGTTTGGCTACCCAAGAGAGTTAGTCACCGATCAAGGAAGCCAGTTCACCTCTAACTTAATTGAAGACTTGCTCGCTCATCACAAGATCAAGCACAGGGCTTCCACTCCATATCATCCTCAAGAAAATGGGCAAGTGGAAGTCACTAATAGAGCATTGGAAAGGATTTTGACTAAGGTGGTGAGCAGCAGCAGAAAGGATTGGGCAGTTCGCCCGGTTGAGGCCACTTGGGCCTACAACACCACTTGGAAGACCACAACCAGTTTCACACCTTATGAGCTGGTCTACGGGAAGAAATATCTACTGTCAATAGAGTTTGAGTACAACACATTGAGGGTGGTAGCTCAACTGGACCTAGATCTTAGCCATGCTCAACGTGAAAGGTTATTGTAGCTGAATGGGTTAGATGAACATAGAATGTAGGCCCTCCTCCACTCAGAAGTAGTTCAACTTTAGAGGAAGATATGGCATGACCAGCACCTTAATGAAAAGCAATTCTAGCTGGGATATTGGGCACTGTTGTATGACTCCAGATACAAGGATTTCAAAGGGAAGCTGAGGACAAGATGGTTAGGACCATATACAGTGGAGAAATGCAATGAAAATGGTTCAGCCCTTATCAGGAACATTGATGAAGAAGCCATCCCCATGCTCATCAATGGGCATCGACTGAAGATCTACAGGAAACCCCTTTTGAGGCAAGAGTTCATTGAAACTGTGGAAAAATCAGTGCTGGTAATAGAGCAGGGTTCTGCATCTGTCCCGGCCACACCTTGATCATAAAAAAAAAGGAATAACAAGATCCCTGGATGAAAACCTCTCTGAGGCACCCAGGGTAGACAGTGAGGGTGAAAACCTCAGGGAGGCGCCCTTTTTGTCTCTCAGAAAATAAAGAATTTGAATAAAAACATCCTTGGGTGAAAACCTCTCTGAGGCGCCCGGGGCAGATAGTGGGGGTGAAAACGTCATGGAGGTGCCCCTGTTGTCTCTCTCAAAAAAAAAAAAGGAAAAAGAAAAAGAAAAAGAGAAAAAAGAAAAAAGAAGAAAAGAAACAGGTTTAATCTCTGAAGAATTATTGCAGGTTGCAAGAATACAGTGCAGAAAAGAAGGTCGCGCAAAACGAGGACAGGGGTCCGTACCGAATTACCAGGCATCCTCACAGACACTCCCTCCATGGCCACTCACTTTTTTCAAGATTTGGACACATTCTGGTCAAGATTCAACCTCCTATAGGAATTTTCAGGGCTTTCTACAGGAAGTTATGCATTTCTACAGGAAACATACTGTAGAGCCTTTGCGCAGGCCAAAATCGATTTTGGAGAGGGATTTAAAGCTTGAAATCTATTGATGAGGCATGCAGCAACCCCTTTCTTCCATCCATCACCTGTTTCATCTCCTTCCACCGCCATTGCAACAATCTGGTTATGTATTCCTACACAGTCATACAAGAGTCATGTTTCCTCAGATTAATTTTGTTTTCCCTCTAAGTGACAAATCAAGCATGCAGAGGCTCACACACTCTACCTGTCAAAGCTCCATCAAGAACCTTCATCCGCGAATGCAACCTTTCATTTCAACATGCATCCCAGGAGGAGAAGCAGCTACAAGATTTCCTACAGGAATCCTGTAGTAGCTGATCCGTTTGGAGCACATACTATGGAGACACTAGGAGCTGAAATCGACATAGGGACATGCAACAAGCTTCGCTTGGACGTGCACACCTCCTCAGCAGATGAAAGCAAAAGGATCCAGCTCATGCAGTGTTTACAAACAGAGTGTCAAGTCTCGAAGCCTTACAAACAACATCAGCCAATGAAAAAAGGAGCTCCAGCGCCCGTGCACGAAGCAACAGCGAGAAAAGCCATCATTCCACGTCCCGAAGCCTGCAGAACATCTCCACGGCCACATAGCTAAGTGTCTAACCTTATTCGTCGAATTGAATAGACTATACTCTGAAATTTGCATGACTGTGAAATGTGCGGATTGAACAAATTTGGTGGCCAGTCAACTGGCCACCTACAGCCAGTCGAATGGCCTCGTGGGATCTGAACGAGCCTTGTTATGCGAAAGAGATGGGCAGTCGACACGTGGGAAGTGTCCAGTTGGGGAGAATCGACAGTTTGGCAGAAATGGCGGTGGTTAATGGTAGAGAAAGGAAATAGCAGTTAGAGACACGCCGAGGAATGATGGCCGTGACGTTGGTTAACGGATCGGCCTAGACAACTCACCCCCGTGCCATGAATTGCGCAGTAATTCAAATTGCTTGGCCAAATAACTCACGATGAACCGCTGTCATTTGCACTTACAACCATTTTGCAGCGAAGTACGCGTCCTCCTCCTCTGTAGTTTGTTAGCCCAAGCTTCTTGGCCCATTCCAAAGTCCTCACGCGTCCCAGAATTGTCCAGAAGCACCGTGACGTCCTCCAGAAGCCGGCAAATCTCTCTACAGGAAGGAGCTCTATAGGAAACCCGGCATAGCAGAGAAACCTGGACTATCTGCGTCAAAATTGGAAATTCAAAAAGAGGTAGGCTCGAACACACCATTCCCATGCATAATATTTTGAAAGGTGGTGAATTCGACGTGCTGGAGTAAGAAAATTAAAATCAAGTCTGCCTGTGGTTCAAGAATAATGGTTTGCCTGTGTAATACATGGAATTTTTCAGTGGGTTCTGCGTCTAATTCTCCTCCACGGTTCTTGTTAGCAAATTCCTCCTATAGAAACCACCGTAAGGGTAATCTTGTGTGTAAAGAATGTGATTTTTATGTGGTTGGGATAACCATTAAGCTCTTCACTCTGTCTGTAAGAGCCTAATTCCCTTTTGACAGCTGAGTTTTGGGTAGCAACAGCGTTGTGACTGGGGTATTGATACAAAGTGAGCTATAAACACCTGAGGGATACTGTCTTCAACGTTCTGGGGAGGAAACCATACACAAAATCCCCTTCTGATCAAAGCACAAGCCAAAACAGAGCATTTTTCACCATGCCAGGAGGGTTTATCAGAAAGGAACCCTCGGATTCCAAGAAATTGCAGGAAAATCCTGAGGTGGTAGACCTATTTACCCGTACAAATTGGATGACCTTCTATGACAGAATTCAAGGTCACGATGATGAGATAACAGAGGAGTTCCTAAGGTCCCTGCAGCCTAAATCAAAGACACTCGCCACTTTAAATTTCAGAGGGTTGACCCTAAAGCTCACTGCACAACTCATTAGTCGAGTCACTGATTTGCCATTGGGGATACCCTGGGATAAAGAGGAAAGGAAATTGGGCCAAAAGGCCAAAAAGGAATTCTTCCTACTAGAGGAACAGTTTTTAGAGGATAATAATGGGGTCTGGAGAGCCAGCCTATAGCCATTTTGGAGCGAGGTCAGCCTTCAAATTATGAAATATATTACCTGTGAGGGGCGGTTCAGTATTGTATATGGTTATCACTTCCGGTTTCTAACTGAACTTAGGCATAAGATGGATTTACCCACAGAACAAAAGTTAAGCATCCCCTACTTCCTCCTACAATCATTGATTGAGTGTGGCACAAAACTGGAGGAAGGGACACCAGACCAGCTGGCCCATCATGGGCTTATCAAGCTTCTAGTAGAAGATTCCCTCCATACCTATACTGTCCCTCTCTCCTGGGAGATTTTTTGCAATATGTCCAAGGAGGATGATATCCGAATTCTGGCTGAGGAACTCACTTCCTCCAACAGTGAGGAGAAGGAGCACATCAAAGCAGAAGAGAAAGACAAGGGTCAGGAAACCCTGGGCAGACCACCACAGCAAGGACAAAAGGAGAAATGAGAGAAAGGCCAAGCTGTTGAGGCCAAAACTGTGGGTGGAAAAATGACACAGACACCAAGGGAGAAATGATTGCAAATCAGGGCAGAGAGGACTGAAAAAGTCCAAGCAAGCAAGGGCACACCCAAGGCAGCCATAACAAAACTAAAGGAGAAGGCACCCCCAACCAAGCAGGCCAAAATAGTGCAAACTGGTTCTACAAGAAGCCAAAAGGCCATTTCTACAGGAAGCCAGAAAATAGTCAGCACAGGACTTTCTACAGGAAGTCTGGAAAAAGGGCAAGAGAAGGAAGAATCTCCTAAGATTCTAGTGAGAGAGGCAACAACTATGCTGGCCACCCTCAACACATCTCCAAAGAAGAAAGAAAAGTGGAAGAGGGAGCCTTCCATGTATTTTAAGGCAAGAAGAAGCACGAGGATAAAAACTGGCAGACCAAAAGAGGAACAATCCAAAGGGCCAATTACAATTGTAGACACCCCAGCCAAACAAAATACATCTATCACATATGAGTGGGAAGCCCGAAGACATCCACATGGAATGAAAGGATGGAAAAGTTGGACTCAGAGGCCTCCCTACAGGATGCTAAGGCTGTTCTACAGGAAACATTGGCTAGGCCGAAGGAGACCGAAAAGATGGAGGAAAAAGCAGCCAAATCATCACTGGAGGAAGAGAAGGCTGAAACCATTGTGGAACCAAGCCCCCAGCCTAGCCTGGGCTCCTACTATAACTTCTTAGAGGTTGGGAAGATCATTCCCCAAAAATTCACAGTGCCACTTTTCCTTGCACTAGAGGAAGAGAGAGTGAGGACCCACACTTGGATGAAGATCACTAAATCTAAGGGTGTGGCAGATATAGGTCCTCTGGAGGAACAACTCAAGGAGGCCCGAAAAGAATTGGCAAGGGTATGACATGTGGAGAGCTACCAGCAGGCCAAGATACGGGAAGAAAATGAGTTGCTTAGGCAGCAGCTACAGCTGCAGGGACAGAAGAAGGAAGACAGGCCTCACATCTTGGGAGAACAATAGCAACAGGAGGAGGCCACAACAACCAAAGATACCACAGAAGAACAACAGAGAAAGGAAAAATAATTGCAAGCAGGCCTGGAGATACAGTCTCTGAAACAGCAGATACAAGAGAAGGAGGCCCAACTAGCCTGTATGGCCAGTTGGGCAATGGAAGCTCTGCAGTGTAGGCAGCCGGCCAAATCATACACCCTCTACCTCAGGGATCAGTGGCTGCAATTTCAGATCAATACTTTGGCACAGAGAGGTATCACTCAATTCCAAAACCCCCAACAATTCATGGCTTTATGTGACAACAGTTCGTCAGAGGACAAGGCCAAACTATTAGAGTTCTACCTACAAAATTCGGCCCTTCCCAACATGACCTCGTGGGACCCCAACACTAGAGTAGGGGACATGCAAATTATGGCCATGACCTCGTGGCTAAATCATGAAGAAAAGAGAGCAGCAAAGGTCAGAAATGTCATGGACCGGGAACTACAGGAACCACTATTGATTAGAGCAGAGCCATGGGATCCCTCAGCATTAATATCCGCCCACCAGCACTTGGCAAACAACTCTCAGGCCCTGCTAGAATACATGCATCATCAAACTCAAGCCATAGCACATTTTGAGGACACGAAGTGACTGTTGGGGGACAACTGTGTTCATGCTTGCACCCGTAGGTGGAACACATTGTCCCATAGCCTAAAGATCAGAGAATACCACACCCCAACTAGAATGAGGGAGGCCTTGGCATGAGTGCCTCTCTACAAAAAGTCCATGCAGAATCTTCAGGCCAACTGGATAGGCCTCAAGTTAAGTCCACCTTTGCTTTTGGGGCTACTGGAAGGAGGCACAGAAGAGGAGGAGCATAGGCAGTGGGAAGAAGTGGAAAAGAAGGCCGGATTTAATGACAGTGAAGAAGATATCACCTCAGAGGCCTGGGATGTGAGGGAGGCAATCAAGGCAATCAATGATGAGGAGCTGGACTAGTTGCTCAGAAGATGAGCAACCCATTTAGCAGGGGGGTGATGATGAGCCCCGAATTGGGTAACATATTAGGCTCATTTTGCCTAATTGTTCTTGTTCAATCCTCCATTTTTCATAGATTATGCATGTTTTTTAGTATGTTTATGTTATTTGAACGAATAAGTGTGGTCACTCTACCTAGGAGGCTAATATGTGGTTATTTCAAGTTTTTTTGGACAAATGTTGGAGCAAACCAAGCAATTATGGGCCAGGTGGCAGCTAAGCTTGAGGTGAGTATTCGTAGAGGGGTTTTCTCTGGCATTAAATGGCCCTTCCTCGAGATCTCCACCCTCATCTCCAAGCTCACAGGCCACCAAAACGAATCCTAAAGGCAGCCAAGCAGATTTGGGAAGAGTGACTGTTTACTAGCAGTTGGGACAACCAAGTCCCTTGAATTTAGGAGGCCTGCTAGGCCCCTCGTAATGTATAAATAAAAATGCCTCAGCCTTCGTAGTTTACTTTTGGAACTGTTGTATTTTTTGCACTATAGTGCTGTCATTTTCAGCTCGTTTTCTTGTAGTCACTGTGGTATAACTTTCTGGTGATGACTATTTTTTGATAATGACAAGCAGTTCTATTTGGTATCAGCTCTGAGTTCTTTATAGGAGCCATAGCTCTTAGGGTTGGGCCCAACTTGAGAGCCAAGGCCTCCTTTATGTATCATTATTTGTCCTTTATGTATTTGCAAAATCATTTCTGTTAGGTAGATTAAATCGTGCTGATTAACTAGGTCACTGTTGATGGTTAGAAAGGATTTCGATGTTCAGATTAAGTTCGTAGGATATCAACAGGGAAAAATCTTCAGAAAAAGGCCAATGAGCACCTTTGATTTCACCTCTCCCTCATAGGATCAGGGGCCGGGATCAAAGTGACCTTGCTTCCCCAAAAAACACTATTTTTTCTTTGCCATGCAATCACTAGTGTATGATTTTCATTTCCAGAAGTTGGTTACATGTTCAGATCTTTGAATGCTTCATTGCATAGTTCATATACATGGTTTCCTTGCAAATAAAGCTTCTGCTCGTTCTCTTTACTGTTAGCTAGATTACATTAGGTTGGCATAACTAGGTCTTTGATTTCTTGCAAGTCTTTGTTGGTTCAAATGGAAACACAAATTGCAGAGCACCTGTACCACTTCTCTATCCGCCCAAACTCCATCAGACCCATCTGCTCCATCCCCTAACTTGGTTTCTTGCCTCACATTTGCCATTTTGCCCACATAACCCTACCTTTTTGTGCAACATTGCTTCAGCCCTCTTTGAACAAATTCAGCCATCTACATCTTCTCTCAACTCCATCCACCAGTCCCTGGACCACCTCAAATCCCTATCCTACCTCCATACCCACTCCTTCATCTTTCTTCATCCATCCATCCTCCAATCCCATTTCTGAACATCCTGTAGAAAATTGCAAAACATCCTGTAGAACCCCTGCAGACTTCCTGTAGAAGCTCACAAATGAGGTTTCTTGATAGCCAAACTCTGTGAAACTCTCTGGAAGGGTGTTAGGGACCCCTTAGGACCTCTCTGAACCTTCCCGACCTCTTCCAAGCATTTCCTCTCGCCGATCGACCTCTGCACAGTCAAAAACAGTGAAAGCACATGCATGATAATTCTGACAACTTATTCAAAAATACAAAAAGATGTTTTCTTCAGATAGAAGTAGATTAGACACTTGTATTTTACCTTCCTAGAAGTAATGGAATCTCTTTCAGTAGCTTGCATCCTCTTTTTCACATTAGTAGGACTAGCTGGTAAAATTAGGGTTTGCTAGGGTTTGCGCTTTCTTTTAGCTTTTCAATTTATTTTCGCAAGCAGATTAGCTTCCTTTGAGTTATCTTCCATCCATCAGTTAACAAGATTCTTCTCAGAGCTCATAGAAGTTGGCTTGAGCCCCTAGTGGACTTGTGCCAGCTGACCAAGTGACAGCTGGGGAAAGAGCTAGTACTTGTGCATACAATACCGTCGCTTCCAAGTTTGTTACAAACTACTGGGTTGATAAAAGTAAAGAAGGGAGTCCCAGGAGTTGCAACATTATTGCTGCAATACTGGAGCCCACCACCTATGCACTGCTGCGTCATTACATCTTCCTTTGGCTGCTTTCAATCTTTGATTGCTTTTCTGTTTGACTCCTTCCCGAACTTTGTTCTACGTATCATTTAAACGTTGCCACCCTTGAGATTTGATTTGGTTATTCAATAACATTCCAACACTGTTTGATCATTGCAATGCTCCTTCTAACCATCCTTAGCCACCTTCCATCCACCTGTCACATCTACAAGAACAATTAAATTGCATGCTTGATATTACTAAAAAAATAGCCAAAAAACTTAAAACAGATTTAGTTTAGTTTCCTTGCTTACACATTAGTTTGGTTTGATGCTCTTTACTTCTGTAACTTATATAGCAACATTAGGTTAGAGTTGATTTAGCAATTCTATTTAGCATAGTTGTTTAAATGGTTAATTAGAATATTGTGTGATTTAGCATTACATGTTGTTTTCTTCATTGTTGCAGTAGAGTAGCTATCTTAGAATAGATTTTTTCTTCTTCCATCAAAGAATCAAGCTTCTTCTGAATCTATATAAGTTTGGCGTGGAACTTCTGGATTCTCTCGCCAGATGACTAGTGACAACAAGAAGGACCTTCACCTTTACTTGTGCATATAGCACTATCACCTCCAAGTTTGTATGAACCCCAAGTTAATAAGTAAAGATGGTAGTCCAAGAGTTGCAGCATCCTTGCTGCAATAATGGTGTTCATCATTGATCATGAGGTTGTTTGTACTTATCATTTTCTTTGTCTAATATGTCATGGACTTATTGGTGGATGTGTTGAATACGCTCAATGAAGTTGTTAGTTATGTTTGCTTCATACTAGACAAGAGCGGAATCTTCCTGAGTAGCTGCAAGTGGTAAGGAAACATTAATGGGACAAAACGGATGGAATCCCAATCCCATCTGAAAGGGGTTGTGACCAATTGAGTTGTGGAGAGCTATATTGTAGCTATGCTGGACATAGTGAGGCTTTCATCCCATGTGCGTAGATTCTTCGTGTCTTACATGTGCAATATGTGCATGATCATCCTATTGATCACCTTTGTCTAGCCATCAGTTTGGGGTGGAAGGTCGTCGAATTAGTGAGCTTGGTATCCAACAATGACCAAAGGCTTGACCAGAATGTACTTAGTGTGAAAATTGCAAACTGGAATCCTATTGAAACAACTGGCATTATTTCTCCTTATTGTTAATTAATTAACAATTTACCTACTACAAAAAATATCGAAATAAATACAATGCAACCTTCACAAATAAAATGTTTAGAAAATAAAATGCTCGAAGCTGAGAAATGCTAGCACATACACATAAAATTAGCACACTTATTTTTGGACAAAAGTCCACGAAAAAACTGGTGCAACAGCTAAGGGTTTTATTATTACGTAGTAGTGATAAATTTTGAGTACAACTAGATTATAAAATATGGAAATCCTACAGAGAAAAATACTAGAAAAAATCTAGTGAGGAATTTCCTCACCCCATGGGCAAACCCTGACACAAGTTTCCTCTAGAAACTCGGCTCTCTAACTCTTTGAATTATCCTCTAGGATACTTTGCATAGAATATGTGATTTCAAGCCTCTGAATGGTCTCTAATGAAGTCATTCTACCCTTTGTTGGCAGGAAATATGCTTCTCCAACACTTTGGGACTCCTTCCCAACCTATGGAACTGAGGACGTATTTCCCTCTCAACAAATCAAATTTACCCCTAGAAGCTACTATGCAGCCCCTCCATTAGCTTCTCTGTGGCTCTTCTACCTCTCTACAAATGCACTCACTGGATCTGGAATACTTCCTCCAACCTCACTATCTATGCCCCTCACACATTGCTTCGAGCTCTAGCTCTCTTTGGGAACTGATTGCTGCTACTCTAGAAATCGATCTACTAAGAAATCAAGCTGCTCAGTTGTCTCAAGTGATCTCTCCATCACCATAATGATCTCTTCTTACAATCCTCTGTTTGAGCACCAACAACCAAGATTAAAAATTAATGAATGGCTAGGATCATCTTTGTATTGATGCATGTGTGTTTCTAGATGATTCTCACCTTGACTTAATTAATATTGATTAATTATCCATATTCCCTAAGTTTAGACATAGGAAATATTTAAAAAGTGGTTGATAATCTAATTAAGTCATTTCAAGGTGGAATTTCCATAAACAATTTTGGGGTTTTGGAGATCTCATGTATTCTAGCCTCTCTACCAAATGTTGTGGCTAGAACACACCCGATGCTACAAAAACTAACACTCCCTCTTAGTGAGGAAAGTGTTTTAGTGATGCACTCCATGACATAACACACTGTCTCTGCATATTCTCCTGTCATACTGCTAATGTCTGGCCATAATTTCCACCAACCATTGCACAAATCTAATATACACTGCATTTGTGCTTCTACTAAGACTCCCATACTACAGACAACACTACATCTGCACTACAAGTCCCTCTTGCCTATTATTGCTACAACTGAAACATCTACAACTGAAAAGAATCCAAAATAATGAATCGATTTTTCTCAATATGATGCATCTTTCGCTTGAGTATCTAACTACTACTAGCATCTTCATTTTCATTAAAGAACCTTTGTTGTTGTCAAATCTGCTCTAAGCCACATGCTCTGTTGTCAACACTGCATTGCAATCCTTGGCATCTGACTGCTACTAGTCCAAAACTGTCACTCTACTACTGATTGCATCAACATCCATTGATAAATCCTACCACTGAATACTGTGTTCCCCCTTAGCCAATTAATGATCCATGAGGTGGAATCGTCAAGGACCCTACCCAACATTTGTAGCTCTCTGGGGCTACAACACCAAATCTCGCCACCTCACTCTTGGAGGTATATTTGCAAACATCACAAAGTCTTCCTCTAGCCTGGAGGAAAACTTGTCAATCTTTGTTGAAGTTTGTTGTTGGTCCCGCTTTTCCTCCTTGTCCTTCTTCCTAAGAGGACACTGGGTATTGTAGTGAACGAGCTCACCACACCTGAAGCGCTTGACCTTTGAAAGGTCATTCTTCTTCTTTCTCTGGTTCCCCTTTTCTTGATTTGGACCCTTTGATTCGAGCTCACATTCTCCTACTCCTTCACCACCTTCAGTATATTGCTACTGTTTCCACTAATGGATCTCTTTATCAAAGCTCATCTTAACTCCTCTTGTTACAAGTCGGCCCACATCCTGTCCCACTCTGGTAGCTTGTCTCTACCCAATATGCTTTGGATAAATACTTGCCACTCAAAGACAATATTCAATGCCAAATCCACTAGCTCTATTGGTTGAGATGTTGCCCCAATAGTTATGAGTTGGTTTCGGACCTCCTGAATTCTGGCAAGGTAAGGGTTTATGCATTCCTCTCTCTACATCTAGATGAGTGTCAGCTTCTCCACTAGGTACATCTTCCATTGCTTGGAAGTACCTTGGTATAACATGGAGAGAGAATCCCACATCTATTTGGAAATATGTTTTCCAGATATATGTGAGACTATATGATACCGGACTCCATCAAAGATCAACTACTTCGCCCATGCCATCTCTTTCTTATATTATTTTTGTTGATTTTCATATGTGGGAACTACCACTATGAAATAAATGTAGGATGTTAGTCCATATTAATCTAGAAGGAAGGACATCCTTGCCTTCCAGATGATGTAGTTGGAAGCTACATCCAACTTGCCCTAATCACGAAGACCAACAGTTGCCATATCAATGAACTCTGGAAAACTTCATCTTTCTTTCTGCTTAGGTGTTCTTCTGCTACTCACAATCCCTTATGAGGTGTGAAGATCTACCCAGAACTACTACCAATCTTAAAGGAAAATAGAACTTCTTGAGACTAGAATTTCCCTGAGGAAAATTTTCCCTTTGTGTGTGTTCTTCTCTCTTCCACCTTGGCGTTGGTTTTGCTTCAACATACTACTGCAAAACCCCTACGTCCAACTAGATATTTTCCCAACGAAAGTATTGAGCTACTCCCCTTGCCTCTAGAATCACTCAATCTGGAAGGATAAAAAAAATTTGCCCCTCACTCAAAAAAACGAACCTCCTCAAGTAACTCAGCTTCTTGGAAAAAATATTATGCTACCCTTGGGAATTTCGACCGCTTACCCTTGTTGAGTAGTGAAATTCCTTTCCTTCATTTTCTGAGCTCTCCTGCTAATCAATTGTACTTTGATACCATGTGAAAATTCCAAATTGGAATCCTATTGCAACAACAAGTATTATTTCTCCTAATTGCTAATTAATTAATAATTTATTTTCTACGACAAATATCAAAATAAGCACATAGTAACCTTCACAAATAAAATTACGCAGAAAAATAAAATGCTAGATTCAAGCTAAGAAATGCTATCACATACACATAAAGTTAACACAATTCTCTTTGGACAAAAGTCCCCTGAAAAACCCAACTTGGGAAAACCGATGCAACAGCTAAGGTTTTATTAATATGTAGTAGTGAGAAATTTTGAGTACAACTGGATGCTGAAATCTGGCAATCCTACATAGAAAAGTACTGGAAAAAATCTAGTGAGGAATTTCATCACCCCACAGGAAAGCTCTGGCACAACTTGCCTTCAGAAACTTGACCCTCTAACCCTCTGCATTAGCCTCTATGCTACTTTGTGCATTTTGCTTGACGTCAAGCCTCTTAATGGTCTTTGGTGAAGTCGTTCTACTCTCTGTTGGTTGGAAAGATGGTTCTCTAGCACTCTGGGGCTCCTTCCCGACCTCTGGAACTGAACATATCTTTCCCTCTCAACAAATTGAGCTTGCCTCTAGAAGCTACTACGTATCCCCTATGTCAGATTATCTGTGGCTCTTCTTCCTCTTTGCAAATGCACTCTCTGGATCTAGAATACTTCCTCCAGTCTAACTATCTCCACCCCGAACACACTGCTTCGATCTATATCTCTCTTTGACAATTGACTTCTACTCCTTTAGAAATTGATCTGCCAAGAAATCGAACTGCTCAAGTGTCTCAAGTGATCTCTCCATCACCACACCGATATCCTCTTATAATTCTCTATTGGAGCACCAATGACCAATATTAAAACATAATCAATGGCTAGGATCATCTCTGGATTGATCTGTGTGAGTTTCTAGATGATTCTCACCTTAACTTAATTAATATTGATTAATTAACCATATTCCCTAAGTTTAGACAGGAAATATTTAAAAACTCATTAACAATATAATTAAGTCATTTCTAGCTAGAATTTCCATAAATAATTTCTGGGTTTTGGATATCTCATGTATTTGAGCATCTCCACAAAATTTCCTGACTAGAACACATCTGATACTACAAAAAAATAACACTTAGGAACTTGTTCTCTCGATCTGAGATAATGGACTATGGGATCCCAAAGTGTACCCATACTCATTTAGAGAAGTGTTTGGAAGTGGATTCTGCTGTGATTCTATTTTTTCTAATTGTTATAATGGCCATCTCATAGAACTTTTCTATGACCACGAAAATGTAGTCATTTCCATGCTTGGTAGAAGGAAGGGTCGGCATGTAATCCATGGAGATGGATTCCTAGGGCCAACTAGGAGTAGTCAGAGGAGCATATAGACCTTGCTTCTTGATTATAGGTTTGGAAATGGCACATGAAGTATAGGATTTGATTTACTTCCGACCATCCTATCGAAGGTTAAGATTGTAGAAATTCCTTATAGATTCAGACTACTTATGTAATATGCTAAAACAAAAGAATTTAATATACTCTGCTCATCAGCGGAAACAATTAAACGATCGCAAAATCATGAAGCATACAAGAGAAATAATTTAATCAACACATTACACAATGATTTTGATGGGAAAGCCACACTAAAAAACCCTATTATCTTCATATTGCATTAGTGAGAAAATATGAGAAGATTTCAATGTTTTGCTCAAACCCAAGCAATCTTTTCACTACCTTTATCTATCTCACAACTTCCTAAACATTCCTAGGCCAATAGTTAACCAATTTTCTACTTTCTCGAGTCCCTATTTCCTTGTGTTATTTAGATGAGGAATTATGCCCCTATTTAATACAAATTTTCCTCCATTGGATTGCACAGTTCCTTTAGGCTCTTCCTCTGATTGCACACATCACTTGTGTAATTTGGATGATTATACAATTGATAGTACACTTTTGTTGAACTCCAATCTCAATTGTGTAACTCTTAGGTCTAACATGCATGAGTTATTTATGAGTGAATCATCAGTTAACTAGTTGAACACAAAAAGAAACACCCCACTGTCTGACCTCCTACTAGTTCCTCCATCACTTGGAAATAGTTTAACTGAATTTAACTCAATTAAACTGAATTAATTAATTACAACTCAAAATAAACTCAACCAAAACTCCTATAAAGTAGGAGACACTCTAAATGACTCTAATTAGACATCAACTCAAATTAATTGAATAAACTAAGTCAAATTAACTTAGTTAACTCACACAAGTTGTCTTGTGATGTGGAATTACAATCTTATTCCTAATTTAATTCAAGGAAAAATTAAATTAGAAATTTCTTGTTGCATTTTTAGCACTCCCTCTCAACATGAAAGGGATTCACACATACCATAATCCAA
This sequence comes from Pinus taeda, assembly GCA_000404065.3. Lineage (NCBI taxonomy): Eukaryota > Viridiplantae > Streptophyta > Pinopsida > Pinales > Pinaceae > Pinus > Pinus taeda. Next base: position 73,696 of record APFE030987656.1, read on the forward strand.
TATATTTAGAATGTATTGCATGCAACACTTCTCACTATTATTGTTGCTACTGCAATATCTAAAATTGAAAAGAATAAAAAAAAAACACAAATTGAATCAATTATGTGTATAGCTGTCTACTCAGAAAATTTTGTTGTTTTTGACTCTGCTACTGAGCCTCCTACTCTTCTCTCAAATATTCTCTCCACTCCTCAATATATGACTAACATTGATCCCTATCTACTGGGAAAAATGTGTTGTTGATGAATCTACTAATGAGCCCCCTACTCTATTGTCAACATTCCTCTGCACTCCTCAGTATCTGACTAACATTGATCCTGCTTATACTGAATACTGTGGGCCCTTGTAGCAAGGTAATGAGCCTTGAGAAAAAAACACCTCAATGGACCCTGCCCAAATTCTTGCAACTCTTGTCACTATTGTTTCACATCGCCCCACCTCACACTTGTAGGTATAGCTGCATATTCTCCCTATGCCCACTTATCTTAAACTCTCCTCCTATTGGAGACCTCTGCTTGAGTGGATGTCTCCACTCTTCCTCTTGTATGCTTCTCCATTTACGACTGGTCCACAACTTCCTATGGCTTCTTTTGAGGTCACATGTTGAGATGTCTAACATGCTTTCTCTCTACTACTAAATCTCTAGTCTCTGCCTTGCTCCTCAAGGATTTGCATGCATGAGTTAAATATGATCTACTCATACTACTAATTTGTTGTTGCTTCTACACTAATGCTACTACTATTGCAATAATGACTCTGATCTCCCCAAATCCTGAAGTACTAGCTTTTATAGGGTTTCTTCCTCTAAAACTATACTCTCTTTGAGTCTCGATATCCCTATGGGAAGTCTCTCTTCTCCTCACTTTACAAATGTTAATGATCAGAACTCTTTTTTGCGTCACTAAAAATTTGCCCATTGATCTACCCACTAGCAACCTTCAACTCCATTAAGAAGTCTCCACATAGGGTCTTCTAGATCTACCCTAAACTAGGGTTCCATAACTTTTCCTCCTAACAAATCCGTAGTTCTTCAATGACCACTTACATGAGGAATTCAATGAATAGTTTATAATGTGAATCCAACTCTAATACCATGTAGAAATTCCCTGTAGTTTCAAACTCCTTATGTAATATGCTAAAAAAAATACTTGAATCTACTCTACTCAATAGTGGAAACAATTAAACGATCGTGAAATCACGAAGCATACAAGGGAAAGAATTTAATCAACACATTACACAATTATTTCCTATGGAAAGCCATCGCTAAAAACCCTTTGTTATTTGTATATTACATTATTCAGAAAATATGAGAAGATTAAAATTCTCTGCTCAAGCCCAAGCAGCCTATGCAATATCTCTATATGTCTTACTCCTTCCTAGACAAGCCTAGGCCAATACCTAACCAATTTTCTTCTTGCCCAAGTCACTATTTCCTTTCATTTTTCAATGAGGATCAGGCCCATATTTAATAGGAAGTTTCCTCCACTGGATTTTGCAGTTCCTTTAGGCTCTTCCTCTAACTGCATGCACCACCTATACAATTTGGGTGATTATACAACTGATAATACATTGCCCTTGAACTCCAATATCAACTGGGCAACTTTGAGAGCTGACATGCATGAGTTATTTACGAGTGAACCATCAGTTAACTAGTTGAACACATGAAGTAGCACTCCACTATCTGACTTCCTACAAGTTCCTCCATTAGTTAAAACTAGTTTAACTAACTTTAACTTAGTAGATTGAATTAATTAATTACAACTCAAAATAAACTCGATTAGGGCTCCTATAAAGTAGGAGACACTCTACATGACTCTAGTTACACCCTCAACTTGAATTAATTGAACCAACTAAGTCAAATTAACTTAGTTAACTCATACAAGTTGTCTTGAGATGTGGAATTACAATTTGATTCCTATTTTAATTCAAGGGAAAATTGAATCACCATTTTCTTGTTGCATTTTCAACGTAGCCACTCCAATTACTTCTGAAACACTACTGCCTTCTTTTGTACCCCAAAATTTCGAGTGACTCAATTGTAGTGCACCTCCCAAATCATCTTGGCACGCTCACTTGAAGGAACACAGAGGTGTCCCAGGTGGCATATCAGTGCATCTTAGAGGTGAAATTCTGGATCTTTCTTACCTTCCAAGAGCATTTGATATGTGGTGTCAAACTTTGGATCACTCTTCTAAAAATGCATCCACCCCGAAGTCTTATTTCCACAAGATTTGAGCATAGTGGTCAGTGCCACAGCTGGCGGTCAGCGAAGGAAGTTTGCAACATTTGTTGAAAAGTGTGCAACAAGAAATGCTTGTTGAGAATGCAACAAGATGATGGAGCTTAGTGGAAAGGAGTTGCCTTCACTAAGTGGGCCCGCAGGCTATTTTTGGCGCAAGTCTATTTTTAGACTATATCTATTTTTAGACATATGGATCATGGTCTATGAGTTGCAGGATGCTATTTGTGGATGATTGGTTATGTTGGTAAAAATATATGGACTTCTATTTTTAGACATATGGGCGGAGTCTATTTTTAGACTGTCAGGCTAAAAATAGAAAAGTCAAATATTATTATCTCACAATAATATTTGGACTATAAACTTAATCTTATTCTCTTG
>APFE030987661.1:0-13801 GCA_000404065.3 Pinus taeda
TTTTAATGGAGTCTCTAAGTTTAAACTTAGGGAAAATAAAATATTAATGTGTATTAATATGAATCTGTGTTAGAATGGTCCAAAAGACATGGATCAAGCCAGATCTAATCTTAGCCGTTGATTGGGGACTTAATCTTGGCCTTTGAGATGTCAACAGTAAAAGTATAAGAGGAGGCTTGAGGGTCACTTGGAGAGTACACCAGATGATCAGTCATTCTATTCTCTAGAGTGGGGTTTGATAAGAGAGATAGAATTAGTGATCGGGAGAGTAGCTGAGGAGCATTGAGTACATAGGAACAGAGAAGGCAAAGATTATGCTAGGAGAGCAGCGCAACAACCAAGGAGGGTGATACAGAACCAGCAAGGGCTCACGCAGGGCCACGTAGAGGCAGCCAAGTGCTGCGTAGAGCACCAGAGGGGCCAGCGTAGTGGACGTAGAGGCTCCAAGAGCTGACGCAGGGCCTTCTAGGGCTGACACATGCCAAAGAAAGGCTGACGTAGGGCCAGCGTGAGACAGAGAGGGGTTGATGCAGTCCAGATTGGGTAGATGCTGGGGTTGCAGGAGCAGTTTTGTGCTGAGGAGAGGCCGGAAGGGTTTTCCGAGGTTTCAGCCAGGAGATTTCTCTTAAACTGTGAGGTATAGCTGCTAAGGAAATTCTCTGTTGGGTAGGCCAGCTTCGGCACCCAAATTGTACTTTGATATTGCTTAATAAGAAAAACCCTCAGATAGCTGCACCTGTTTTCCCGCATTGGGTTTTTCCGGGGACATTGGTCCAAACATAATGGTGTCATGTGGTGTGTTTGTTCTTGTTTCCTTTAGTTGCTGATCTGTAATATGTTAAGCATGCACTGGTGTTTATTTTCAGTATTTACTTTGTAAATAACTTGTTAAAGAAAAATAACAAGTAGGTAGGAATAAATAAAAAAAAGTGCATGAAGGGTTTCTAAGCTAAGTAAACTTAGAAACTTCAACATGTAGAAGATGCGCATTTCAGTGAGATAGATCTAGGGTTCAACTGCCTCCTCAGATGGGTATAAGGAGTAGTAGAACTCAGGCTTGTCTACTCTCGGCATAGCTATGATCTGAAGGTGATGTCCTTGGATGGACATAGAAGAAAAAGGTTGCGTGTGATCTCAGCATTTAAATGATGAAGTGATGTCTCTGTCTCATTCTCAACATACCTATCTCGGATGGATGAAGCAACAGAAACTTCAGAGGAGGACGCAGTCACTATGGATGGACTATCCTCGTCATACACTTATATTACTGTCTTGGGCCTTGGATTCATGGAGATCACACTTGATCCTAAAGATGCTGTCTTAATCTCAGCATACATATTACAGTCTCGACATCATAAAAGGTAGTGACAAGGGTTACATTGAAATTCTATAGGGATCAATGAAGAGGATCACGATGATCCCACAATTGTGTATATCCCTCTTGTTGTGGATGAGATCAGATCACTCTCCTTGTTGTCATTCCAATCACACGTAGGATATATCACAATAGCCTACTTAGTGATCACTACATTGTTGAATCACATCCTTAACATATTAATAAGGAATGATCTCTGTAATATGTATAGTTCTGTTCCGAGCATGGATAATCATGGAATCATGATATTGATATCTGTGACCTCATTGTTTCGATGGTACTACATCAATGATGATCCCATACGAAAGGAACATAAAATGAAGATGCAACAGTAGTAGGATGACAGTGGTATGACAACAGTAAGGATGATGATTGCAATGAATTCAAGAGATCTCAGTGATTGAAGATCTCAGTGATGCAGTAGTGATGGATTCAATGGTGCACCAATCATGATGATCTCAACAGTGTTAGAGGAAGAGGATTGATGTCTTGATCTTGGAGGGGCAGATTGTGTCAAGCGTCATGGTCTTGGTATTCGTCAATGGAATCTCTATAAGAATAATTTTGCGTGGGTTTTCCTCTCCAAGAGGGAGAGGTTTTGGCCCTGGCAGAAAACCAAATATTTGTGCTCTTGTTTTTTTTGTTTTGATAGCAGTTTGATGAAGTAAACACACACACTAATAATGCAAAGAAGATCAAGCTAAAGATAAAATGTAAAAACACTTCACAAATTCTTATTATGCTTAAGAAGAATCACTATAATTATGCATGCCCTAGATTCTTCAACATGTGTGAGGGTTGTCAAGGGTTGACAAGTGCCCTAAGGAGGCAACGTGGCAAGGGTGGAGGCCTTCCAAGGTGGGTCGCAGTTCTTAAAGGGCTGGTTTGTTGACTGTAGGGTATGTTTAGGTCCGCAGTAAATGCCCTAACCAGGACTGCAACAAACAATAGTATGCAAACATAAATGACAACAGTGTTTTGTGGAGCATTGGGTCAAGGAGTGACCATTTTGGATCAGACTGACTTGCAGCCTGTTGGTGCTATGTGGAGGACTTTCCGACAAGGTGATGAGTTTTCTTAGGAGCAGAATCGACAGTGGTTGGAAAGGGTTCCATTGATCTAATAGGAGGGTAGTGTGTTGGCTACCTAAAGTAGCCCTAGAGCAGCATACAAGAAGGATGTTGTTTGGTGCGAGATTGGGTGAAGTTTGTAGCCTTATGATTAGCTCTTTGATGGATGAAAGAGGCTACTATAAGGCAGATTGGAGCTCGAGAATTAGGCCTACCCAGAGAAGATTTATGAGCTCGTGTACTTGCAGCAGAAGTGACATGCAACATTGTTAGGTGGCATCCCTCTTGGAGTCTTGATGTGTTGTTCTTTGAAGGACTAAGGGGTAGCTAGTGAGCAGTATGGAAGCGAAGGACTAACAGGACAAGATACACCATAGAAGCTGCAACGACATTTGTCATTGTATGTTGTATACCATAGATTGTTGTATTATTCAGGTTTGGTTTAATTTAATGAATATTTGTGATTGTACAATGTTGTTAAAAAGTGTGTATATCTGTGCACATCAAAGTCACCTGACACGAGGATTTGGGATTCATTGGATGCGTGGATTTGAGTGTCGGATATGGGCATGTTCACTCCTTGGAACATGACACGTTCAAATACGTTATAATATATATTATATAATATATTATATATATATATATATAATATTATATATTATATATATATATATATATATATATGAAAAATGAGATATTTCTTACACAAATTCTGATTCATGATACAAATTCACTGATTCAAACATAGATCTTCATCTAGATGTAAGTTTTACAAAGTAACATTATGCATACAAAATTACAGATACAATTGTGACATAAATGATAAATGATATATTATAAATTTATAATACATATTCAATTCATCAATGATCCAATAGGAGAAAGACAAGATAGTAAGATAAAGATATTGTAGTTTTCTCATTAAGTCATCAAAATCAAAATGTGTTATTGTTTACATAGGTAGTGCAATGTCAATGGAAAGTAGAAATAGCAAATACAAAACGACTACAACTAGAAGTCTACAAGTATACAAGCCTCAAGGCAGTAGGTAGCTCATGACTCATGAGTCATCAATCCTCAAAGTCATCATCAAAATCAGCATCACTGTCTTCATCATCATGGTCACCACTGCTCTCCTCTATTGCATCCTCCTCCTCTGTATGCAAAGTCATCTCTGCATCTGCTAGTGTGGAGGATGACCCCTCTATAGTATCACCATCATCAAATCTGATAGGCTCTAACACTTACTTGTTGCTTGAAACACCTTGAAAATGCTCCCACACCCTTTGCTCCTTGTTCCCAAACACCCATAACAAACCCACATCAAACTAAACAAGTGAATGTGCAAATAGAATGGGGAAATACGCCTTTATAACGTTGCGTTGATTCTTGATTTCCGAATTTGTGTCTGAAAATTGAGACGTTACAGATTCGAAATGTCCTGATCGGGACATGTTCCGAATTCGAAGTGTCCTGCTCGGTCATGATGTGTCCCGATTTTCGGACACGAACCCGCCCGAATCATGTCCGATTTGCCAGATTCGGGACATGTAGGGCTTGGGGGACGAATCCAGTTTCATAGGTGCACATGTGATTCACTGCATTATATTTCCGTTGTGCAAAGTAGTTTACGGTTGAGATTCTTGGTTTGGTAGCGTCAATGATTTTAAGACACTAACCTAGACTCAAGGTCGTGGAAATTCAACATTTAGCTCATGTTTTATTTCAGTTTTAGCACATATAACCTCACATATAAAGGTCGATTTTGGAGTCTTGGATGTAAAGCCTCATCTATAAAGGCTAATTTTGGATATTTGCATCATGTAATCATCTGTTGGAGTTAATATAAATTTAGATTTCCTTCTAAAATGTCATTTATGTCTCATTCTTTCTTTTCTTGGAAAATAATGTGTTATATATATATATATATATATGACGTTTCGGCCACGCTTCCATTTTCCGGGGGTCGCGTTTTGGGCTGTCCTTGTTTCAGAAACTTCTAGACGTTTTGGTGTTTCATGCAACGTAGCTTAAGGGATAATTGTTAGTAAGGTTGGAGTCTTACAAATACCCAATGCCCTTTTTCGAACTCTTTTTCAGATCTATGTTGATATGCTTGTGGTTTCATTTGATTATTAGCTATTGCTAAATTTTTTTTTAATATTGTGATGATCTCTTGCTTTCCATCTAATCAATTCGTTACTGCTTGGAATTAGTGTCAATCAACACAAAGTCCTTTCATTTCGGTGGTTCATAACCACATAAGACTTACAAGGGAGTATTTTTAGCCGATGTGTGATAGGTAGAATTATACCAACATTCAGTTAAATGTAATCAATGGGACCATTTATTCTGTTTAAATATCAAAAACCAATGAAGGTAAGCTTCCAAGCATTTATTTACAATTTCTGTTTGACCATTTGTTTGTGGATGGTAGGCTGAGCTCATATTAAGGGATATTCCAATTTGTTTGTAAAATTCTCTCCAAAATTTCCCTTAAATTTTGCATCTCTATTGCCGACAATGACTTTTAGAAGATCATGCAATTTAAGAATGTTCTTACAGAAGACATTGACAATCTGTTTTGTTGAATGCTTTCTTATTACTTGTAATATCCCTAGGGATTTTTTTTTTCTCTTAGGGTTACAAGAGCACAAGATAAATTGTAACAGTATCACAGTATTGCATTCAATTCCAGACAGGTGTATTATTGAACGCACAATAATGTAGCAAGTAGTGAATTTCAATAGTTCACATCAGTTTACAAATTTACAACTTCTAATGCTAATACACTAGTAGACCTGGCTGAATAGCATTCATCAATTCTTAATAATGAGAATCCCTTTTTACAGACCCCAGTAATTAAGATAAGGATTACAACATCAGTCAAGTACTTGGCAATATATCTGATTCACTACTCTATTAATCACTTACAAAATAACTTGTGTCCTTGCTGCCTCAATAGACTGTTAAAAATTTGGTAGCTTCGGTCGGTATTTTCATTGGCAAAGAAGGAGAAATTATGATTTTCTAGGTTGACCAGGTCGGCCTCAAGTGCACAAGTTGGCCCCACTTAAATGGGTTTGACACCAAGGTCAAAACCCTCGTCCTGGCACATGTATAAATAGAAGTTCGAATGACCTCGTTTTGGCATATCATCTCATCACATCACATTGATCTCAAACAAGAAGATTCGTCCACACATATGAAGGAGAAAAGAAGAAGATCTGATCTGTGTTGACCAACTATTTGACTCTGTTTGACCAACTTTGACTTGGGATTGTTTGTTTCTGCTTGACTGAGCATTAGTTTTGGACGCTGAGTTTGACTGTGATTCATTGACTCTATTTGACTGAAATTCATCTCTGTTTCTGGGTTGTTGACCACAGGTAAACTCTGAGATTTGACTTTGGATTGTTGACTGTAATTTGATCGAATTTCAGCCTCTTTTGTTCAGCTACCTCAGGCCGAAATTCGGCCCCTTTGTTGCAGACTTTGGCTTGCACCACCGTTGACTATTTTTCCTCTCCTTTGACTGGCTTGACTTGGAAAATATTGAGGTCAGAAATTGGAATCTTGTTTGGAATATTCTGATATACATTTTGATGAACTGAATTCTCTCTCCTAAGGAAAGATTTACTGGGTTTTCCCCTGGCCACTGGCCTAAATTTTGGTGTCTCTTGTCTTATTATCTACTATGATCTCTATTGCTGCCCTATTGTTAATGGTTGAATTTTTGCATGTATAACTGTTTGATGATTGAAATGCTCTAAAGAGGTAATATTGTATCATTGGAAGTACTTATCAGTCTGAAAAATTGTACTAGTCTTGATTGCACTAGAAAATCAACGTAGTATTAGAGCTTTGGTGAAGGGAAAGAGCATTGAGATCACCTTGAAAGCACTTTGAAGAGATTTTGGATTCTGCCTTTTGTTTTGATTGGTCATCTTCATCATGAATTCCTTCATGAAGATAGAGAATAAGCTTGAAGGAGCTACAAATTTCGGGGCATGGAAAGCTAGAATTGACCTAGTGCTTGCAAGGCATAAGGTCTTGGGTATTGTATTGGGAAAAGTTACTGAACCATCTGACCAAGAAGGAAAAGACAAGTTTTAGGAAGATGACATCATGGCTAGGACCATCATTGTGGAATCTGTTGGAAACACTGAGGGGGGTGAATCAATATTTCCTTCCAATTAGTTAAATTTTAACTTTACAGAACATTAATTATAACTATCATAAGATAAACATAAATAGTCATCAACACCATTCAACAATGCACAATATGAATGATAGTAGACACGAGATTTTTAGGTGGAAAACCTTCCGGGAGCAAATTTTCAAACTGGACCCCCCTGTGCTTAGTAAATAACATCAAAATAATTTTCTTCTGCACAAAACATCAAAGTTCAAACCCTAACATTATAAAATTTTAGTTCAGTTCTTCTCATGCATTGTAAACCTTGGCACACATCCTCTGTTGACTTAGTTCACCACCATAAACAATTCTGCCTCATCAGTACCAAACCTAACTGTCTATATACCACTTCATTGCCTCTGCTTCTTCTTGTGAAATTTTTAACTTCTATTGCAGCAACTGGGAATTATTCTTCTAACTGCAAATTGATAAACAATTTATTTTCCCACACAAATAACAAATAATTCTCTGTTGCAATTTTCACCTTAAATTTCACGGGAGATAAATTGGGAACTGAGAAATATGTTGGCACATAGACATAAAAATTGACTTGTTTTTTTTTGTTAAACTATGCAACTACGGTCAAATTCCACTTTGGACAGCTCATTTGATGGAGATGATGATTGCATTGAATTCCTCTTTTCGAGAGGCCCAAAATATCGACTTAAAGATCACTCAAATCAGACAAAGGAAAGTGTACTTTTGAAGAAAACCCCACATATGCAAATTTGACAAGGTCACCCTTGGAAGCCTATAAATACAAGTGACCTCAAGCTCATTTGTGTTGATTTCTGGTAGCATCGGATGTGCTCTAAGTCTCAAAATTTGCAGGAAGGCTTAGACACGTACATTCCCTAATACCTAGAAATCATTTTGGCATATTCCACCCGGAGACAGTTTTATTCAAATAATTAATTATTTTCAATGAGACTCTATGTCTAAACTTAGGAAATTAAAATAATTAATGGGTATTAATCTAAAATGTGGGTGTAACTTCTAGAAGAAGATGAGGATCAAGCCAAAATGATCTAAGCCATTGATTAGAGTTAATCTGGACCATTGGTTGTCCAACAGAAAGATATAAGAAGAGGCTTGAGGGGCACTTGGTGGACACACAAACAGAGTTCAAACGATCGAATTTCTGAAGCAGAGAAACTACCCGTGAGAAATTCGAAGTGAACTTTTGCAATGAGGGGCAGGGATAGTTCCGGTTAGAGATTTATTTTGATCTCGGAATACTCAACAGAGGAGGCAGAGAGAGATCCGGGAGAGGTAGCACTGATCTAGAAGAGGCTGACATAGAGATATGCAGGGCCACGTAGAGGCAGCGTAGGTTGATGCAAAGGCAGCGCAAAAGCCTTGAGGGAGTCCAAAATTTGCTGAAGGGTTCAATTTTTGTAGCTAGAAGCTGGGGTGTGAGACCAGGAGAGCATAAGTATGAATCTTAGAGGCAAATCGATCAGCGAGGAAGAGAGATGTAGATCCTAGACAATGTGTCGTTGGGTTGACACAGACGCTGCATAGAGGCAATTAAGGGCTGGATCAGCCAAGACTTGCTGTGATAGTGTGAGGTAATCTCACAAATCCTGTGTCAATGATATTCTTTGTAACCGGATTGCCGAGAATGCATCCAAAAGTTGTGTTCAGAAATTACTATTGCATAATAATAAAACCCTTAGAGCTGCTACACCGGTTTTCCCACATTGGTTTTTTTTGGGGATATTTGTCCAAAAATAATTGTGTAGATGTTTTGTATCTTTTCCCTGTTTAGTTTCTTGTTTCGACATATTATTTTAAACAGTGAATGCTGCAGCTGTATTTACTTCAATATTTTATTATTTACCATAGAACATAGTAAATAACTTATATGGATTAACAAGTAGGAGAAGTAACATTAGTTTGCTGCAGTAGGGATTTTGGGTTTAGGAATTTTCACATGGTATCAGAGCTACAGGTGAAGCAAGAAGCACAGAGCTCGAATACTTAGTGTTGAAGGAAGAAGGGAATTCAAAATTCTTGCAGAGGCAACAATTCGGATCCTAGATTTGCGTAGTTCAGGCCAGGAGGGCTAGATTTTCGTGGTAAATCTCTCTCTAAGTGAGTCAACGGAGAGGTAAGATTTCCAGATCGAAGTTTGTCAGTAGCAAAGGGAGCAGCGTAGCAGAAGCTTTAGCGAAGAGGGATTTTCTGGTGGGACGCAGTTTTCTGCAGGTAGTTGCGGGGTAGAGAGATGTCAAAGGAAAGAGAGAGACACGATTGAGGGAATTCTTCCTCAGAGGACCTCAATCAAGGAGTCTGAATTCTCACTAGCTAAGCAGCAACAGAGAGGGGCATATCTACAAGCTCCAGAAGGGAGTGTGTAGGCCAATCTAATGCTGCACAGAGGAGAGAGGAGGCTATTTGACTTTTTCGATTGGCAGAGATGGCAACCAGTGGATTGAGAGATCAAGATAGGTTGGATGGGGCATCCAACTATGTGATTTGGAAGGCAAGGATGTCATGCCTTCTAGATGAGAATTTTCTCAAAGTCTACATCGACAACGTGGTAGATGAGCCTGCAGATCTAGATCAACTCAAGAAGTACAAGGGAGAAATGGCGAAGACAAAAATAATGATCCTCAATGGAGTGAAGGATCATATAGTCTATCACATCACTTGTGGAAACACTACCAAGGAGATGTGGGATGCATTGTTGATGCTGTATCAAGGATCTTCTGAGCAGCGGAAGATGTAATTGGAGCTGAAGATGAGATCCATACAGATGCAGAAGGGGGAACACATTGATCTGTTCCTTGCAAAGCTTCAGGAGACCCAAAATGAACTGGCAGTTGTGGGGTCAACACCTCAAGGTTTCGAGATGGTAAGATTGGCCCTAAATTCAGTATCTGAGGAGTGGCAAGTCTTTGTCTAGAGCATCTTGGACAGGGTGACTTTGCCAAACTAGGATGAGATGTGGGCAACTCTTAAGCAAGAGGAGTTGGGGAGGGACTTGGTCAAGTGTAAACTTGACGGAAGTAGCGACAGTGGGTCGAAGCCCAAGGAGGAGGATGAGAATGTAGCCCTCACATCCAAGGGGCAGCAGGAGCAACGAAAGTAGAAGAAAGATGTTTCGAAGATCAAATGCTTTAGGTGTGGTGAACTCGGTCACTACGCAACACAATGTCCTCTTAGAAGGAAGGACAAGGATGAGAAGCATGATTCGAAAGTTGAAGCTGCGAAGATCGAGGAGGATGAGTTTGCCATGACAGTCGAGATACCTCTAGGAGAGAGGTGGGCTGATTTAGAGCTGTAGTTCGAAAGAGCCATTGAAGGGCAAGATCCTTGAGGAGCCCACCTCTCGGATCAATTCCTTGCTATGGAAGCCCAGATTAGAAGTAGCAGGATGGACTAGTGTCAGTTGGTGGAAAGGAGTGTCAGAATGATAGTTGCAGAGGCTAGTAGTGCTAGAGACTGAGCAACACAGAGTATAGTTGGCAACAATTCAGATGGCACAAAGCAGAGGTCAGTAGTAGCACAAAGGGTTCAGAAGGTCAACGTAGAGAGTAGCAGTGTTCAGACTCCAGCAACGAGATACATTATACTAAACACTAGTTCAGTAATTTGGGATAATTTTCCGTAGTTGATGCAGTAGTAGCAACAGTTGGAGAAGGTTGCAGTGTAGATGTAGTTGGCAGTGAATGTGCTAGCAACAACACAAATGTAGAATTGAGAGGGTATTGCAATATGGATGCAGTGTTAACATTGGCAGGGTCAACAATAGTACAAATGTAGCATTTGCGCAGTATTTGGTGGACAGGATGTCAAACATAAACAATGCAAAAGGACATGTTACAGAATAGAGTGATGCTTTAGCAGGTTGCATTGCTAGAACACATTCTTCGCTGAGAGGGAGTGCTGATTTATCGTAGCATCGAATGTGATTTAAGTCTCAAAATTTGCAGGGAGGCTTAGACACATAAATTCTCCAATACCTAGAAATTGTTTTGGGAAATTCCACCTGGAGACAGTTTGATTAAAATAATTGATTATTTTTAATGGGACCCTAAGTCTAAACGTAGGAAATTAAAATAATTAATGGGTATTAATCTAAAGTGTGGGTATAACTTCTAGAAGAAGATGAGGATCAAGCCAAAATGATTTAAGCCATTGATTTGAAGTTAATTTGGGCTGTTGGTTGTCCAATAGAAAGATATAAGAAGAGGCTTGAGGGGCACTTGGAGAACACACAGAGAGAGCTCAGAAGATCGAATTTTTGAAGCAGAGCAGTTGCCGGTGAGAAATTTGAAGTGAGCTTTTGTAGTGAGGGGCAGGGATAGTTCCGGTTGGAGATTTCTCTTGATCTGGGAATACTCAGCAGAGAAGGCAGAGAGAGATTTGGGAGAGGCAACGCTGAGGCAGAAGAGGTTGACGCAGAGCTACACAGGGCCATGCAGAGGCAGTGTAGGCTGATGTAGAGGCAATGCAGGCTAATGTAGAGGCAACGCAAAAGCCTTGAGGGAGTCCGAAATTTGCTGGGGGGTTCAATCTCTGTAGCTGGAAGCTAGGGTGTGAGACCAGGAGAGTAGAAGTCTGAATATCAGAGGCAAATTGATTAGCCAAGAAAAGTGATGCAGATCCTAGACAGTGTGATGCTGGGATGATGTAGACACAACACAGAGGCAGCCAAAGGCTGTTCATTCAAGGGCTGGATCAGCCAGGATTTCTAGTGATAGTGTGAGGCAATCTCTCAAATCTCTATGTCAGTGATATTCTCTGTAACTAGATTACCGGGAAGGCATCCAGAAGTTGTATTCAAAAATTACTACTGCATAATAATAAAACCCTTAGAGTTGCTGCATCGGTTTTCCCGCATTGGGTTTTTCCGAGGACATTTGTCCAAAAATAACTATGTAGATGTGTTGTATCTTTTTCTTGTTTAGTTTCTTGTTTCGGCATATTATTCTAAATAGTGAATGTTGTAGTTGTATTTACTTCGAAATTTACCATAGAACACAATGAATAACTTATGTGGATTAACAAGTAGGGATTCAGGGTTTAGGAATTTTCACAATCTGGACATCACCAAGCATCTTCTTCTCTTTTTCATTGATTGGCTCACATAGGTCTGAGGTAGGGATGACAATAGAAGTTTGCAAAAGTCCAAAATTACAGGGTTCGAGGATCATATCTATTTTAGGGTTTTTGGGTTACAGTTGCAGACATGTCACAGGGAAAATTCGACCACATTTGTTTGCTTGCAGATATCAAGGGTGTGATTGGAAGCCTCCAGTCGCTCGCACAACTTCTCTTGCATGCGACTGGGAAGTTTGACCCATATTTGACCGAAGACTGAAGTTAACAGTGGTTGACTGCAAAAAGGAAAAGTTGTCTCTGATATGTTATGATGCTAGAAACTTATTTCTGAATATTGTTGGGTTGTTTTGCTAATGATATTGTATTGGGCTCATTGTACTCTCTGTTGAACATTTTATGACAGTCTAATAGAAGGAGAATTTCAATGGGTTTCCCCCTAGTGGGGTTTTTCTTTGGTCTTTGACGAAACTTGGTGTCTCTTGTTGATGTGTTGATTGCTAAGTCACTTGACATGTGGATTCAGGATTCGATGGATACGGGGATTCGAGTATTGGATACACACACGTTGACCCCTACAACAAGATACATTCGGATACGTTATATATTATTTATAAATATATATATATATATATATATTTTATATATATATATATTATATATATATATATATATTTAAAATTAGATATTTGTTACACAATCTCTTAATGATACAAATTTATTGATTTCAAACATAAATCTTCATCTAGATGTAAGATTTACAAATTAACATTATGCATACAAATAAAATTGTGACATAAATGATAAATCATAATACATATTCAATTCATCAATGATCCAATTTGACAAAGACAAGATAGTAAGATAAACACACTGTAGTTTTCTCATTAAGTCATCAAAATCAAAATGTGTTACATAGGTAGTGCAATGCTAATGGCAAATAGAAATAGCAAATACAAAACAACTACAAGTATACAAGCCTCAAGGTAGTAGGTAGCTGATGACTCATGACTCATGAGTCCTCATAGTCATCATCAAAATCAGCATCATTGTCTTGATCATCATGGTCACCACTTCTCTCCGTTGCTGCATCCTCCTCCACTGTATCCAAAGTCATCTCTGCATCATCTAGTGTGGAGGATGACCCCTCTATAGTATCACCATCATCAAATCTGACAGACTCTAGCATTGGATCATTGAGATCCAAGTTGGCCAATGCCAAGTCAACACCACTGTCTGGACCCATATCATCAGGAAAGACATCCCACATCTTTGTCTTTCCCTTCAACTGCTCATCCCTCTACCTGTAAATAAGATGAAGGTTGGTGTGCATACACCATTGTCTTTGCCCTCGACTGCTCAAGCCTTCTCTTCTTGACACTATACAAATTCGCATATGTGCTCTAATTCCTCTTGCAACAAGAGGATGAGGTCACTTGAGAGAGGAGCCTCATGACTAACTGTTGTAGAGGAGGGCTTGTTGCCCCATGATTTGCCCACCAAGAATAGGGCTTCTTAGCCCCCCTGTCTCTAATCAGATCATATCCTGCAAATCGACCAGTGCCAGTGGAAAACTCTGCAAAGGCATCCTCCACCTCATCAAGCATTGCTCTATCCTGAAAAACCCGCTTGAATGCCTCTTTCCTCCCCTGTGAGATTTCACGATCCATGTGAGGAGGGAATCTGCGGGAAGGTCCACCATTCAGCCACTCATGGTTGTAGTATTTGGGTTCAATGAGTGAGCCAAACAATGTAAAGGTGTACAATTCTTGTCCCATTTGCTGACAAGAATATCCTCTATAGTATCACAGAAGGCCTCTGGTGATGTCTCATACTCGGGGCACTCACTCTGTCGAATAATGCTCCTCACAGACTCAATCATGGAATCCCATCCCTCATAAACCTCTCCTAGGATGGGTTTGTCTGTATCTGCAACTCGAAGCAAAGAAATGATAGGGTCCATGATCCGAATAATTAGATCTACCCTCTCCCACAAAGCATCATCTAGCACTGTGTCCTTCACTCTTTTAGAGGCTGCTTGATCTGTCTTTCTCCAAAAAGACCAAAACTTAGAAATAACCATGGACC
>APFE030987675.1:0-30779 GCA_000404065.3 Pinus taeda
AGAAAAAAATTATTTGCAAAGTATTATAATAAATTTAATAAAGGTTTTACTAAGATATTGAGAGAGCTTTAGTGACCGATGGAGAAGTATTATAATAAATTTAATATAGCGTTTGCTAAAATATTGAGAGAGCTTTAGTGACCGATGGAGAATAAGGGTTTTGCAAAAATATTGAGAGAGCTTTAGTGACTGATGGAGAACACAAAAGAATTGGGATGGGTTTAAGGCGTTTTCTAATTATTAGAATTTTTCTATTTTTAAAGATTTTGGTAGAAATTTGGTAATCTTTTTTGGTTAAATTTCCATTTTTCTCGTTTAGATTGAATTTGAGTAACACATGAATCAGCATCATACAAATTTCTGAATCAGTCTAAATTGTTGAGAGCAAATCTTTGCTAGCTTCTGAATAATTTTAACCAAATAAAATGCAAGAAAACCTTCGTTTAAATTGAATTTTTAAATGTATATATAAGTCAGCACCATAAAAATTACTGAAGCACTCTGAATTGTTGAAAGCACCATAAAAATTTCTGAAGCACTCTGAATGGTTGAAAGCAAATCCTTGCTAGCTTCTGAACCATTTTAACCAAATAAAATGCAAGAAAACCTTCGGAAAAAAAGAGAGTGTGTAACAGAAAAGAGAGTGTAACAGATAGCCTACAATTGAATCCAATAATGGGATTTTGAAATTAATATCACCATTTTATTTCCAAAGCGTTGCGATGGATTTAGAGAGGGTTCTGTTGATGAAGTTATCGAGCGTTTTGCAGAAGTATTGCAGATGGATGCAGTGATGAGATTTAGTGAGGGTTTTGTTGATGAAGTTACTGTTGGGATTAGTAATTTAGGTTGGCCTTAATCACGATATTTTGAGTTGGCAACCGATATGATTCGTTGCATATTTGGCACTGATAGATATTTGGGGTTCAAAATAAAACCCTGCGGGACATGTGATTACTTATATAATTCCAGAACTGCAGTGGCCGTGTGCACTGCATTTGAGAAATACTGCGGTCCATACAGGACTCTAGGTCTAAAAATGCCGGCTTAAGCAAGTACGGCCCACTGAAACAGATAATCTGGTATCAAAGATTTCCGAACAAATCTGCGGCCATAATATGCTATTCTGTTCACCCAAATTCCGCCGCCTGCTATAAATAATAATAGACGTTTGGAAGAATTGGGCTGTTCTCAGAATTCGCATGTCATACAGAGTAACCGATTTGACTCATCATACATCACATCTGTAAATGCGGAAAGGGCAAGGCTTTTGCAGAGCGAACAGAACCCGATGCTTTCTTCATATAGAAAGCAAAGCAAGCTTCTCATTGTCATGTTGTCTTTTAATAGGACCTGTCAACTCATGGCAACTGGCACTCACACATTCCATGGCGCCTTTTTGGGTGGGGAACCCTGCAGACTCCCCTGTTGTTTTTGCTTTCTGCCTCTTTTTCGGTTGGGGAACAATTTTGTGTACGATCTTTTTATTTGCAGATTCCCCTGTTTTTTTTGCTTTTTGGCTCTTTTTCCGTTGGGGAACAGTTTTGTGGACGATCTTTTTATTTGATGAGTTGATTTGTTGGGGAGCAGTTCTGTGGGCGATCTTCTCTTTTGATGAGCTAATCTGTATGAGCTGATGATATAAATCCATAGAAATGTAACTTTCTCTATTATTAGAATGAAAGTCTGTTTTTTTTGTCTGAAAAAAACTGGCCCTCACACAGGCACCCGTTTCTCGACTTCTTCTTTTTTTTTTCTCAGCCCATCACCAAACGTACCAACCAAGCTTCTTCTGTTCCCAAATTCCCGCTATTTGTAACAGTCAAGCATTCCAGAATTGATCCAGGGAAGCTGCAACTCTCCTTTCTCACAGGTATTGGTTTTCCCATTCAATGTTTTTCAGGGCATGTATTTTCTGTGCCCATCCCATAACATGTTTAACGTTTTCTTTCGCAGGAAACAAATTGCAGTTTTTTACCAAAACCTGGATTGCGGAGAAATGGCGGTTTTAAGGTGCAATGTTTCGGATGCCTCCGTCTTTCTTGAAATGATACTCTGAAATATATTGTTTGAGATGGATAGCTTTTGCAATTTTGTCAAATTGTTTTGAAAGTTTGGTGTTCAGATTTACGAATTTTAGTAATGGTGTTCAAATCTATGGATTTATTTTTTGGGTTGATTATCCTGATTTCACTCCCTCGAATCCATGGAAAATTTCTAATCCCCTTCAGACTAAAACAGGTTTAGTTTTTCGTGTGTTACTTTTTTATAAACAATACTAGAGGATAAGTCTAATGGGTAAGTCTATTGTAGATTTTGAAAATGTGATGGACAAGTTTGAACTTGTTTTAAGAATGGTTGGTTAGATTTTCAAAATATTTCAGAAATTACAATACATTTAAAGAAAGTTGGGAAAATTGATTTCACTAGTGTCTAGATTTTTATAATATTACAAATAAGTGTAGAAAGGCAGAGTTATGGGACTGGAAGACCACTCAAACTCTTTTTGGGCTTCTAGTGATTCCGGTGATTCTCTATTGTTGTGAATTGTGGGCTAGCAGTGCCTCCTAGATGCAGTGGAGACAAATTGAGAAAATTCAGAAGCGTTTGATTACAAACAAATTTAAGATTAAACGTGCAGTTCCTTATGATATCTTCTTAAGTGAAACATGGATTGCTCCTATTGAAGCAATTGCTATGGTGCGAGTCATAAGGTATTTAAACAAAAAATTGATCAAATGGAAGAGGGTAGATGGTCTAAGGTTGTCTTTAATGATAGATTGTGCAAGAGCAAAAAAACTTGGATGCAGCAAAATAACAAATGTTTAGTAAATGAGGTATTTGCTTGAACCCGTGTCCCATAAACAACAAAGAGATAAAAGCTTTTGTTATGGAAAAGTTCAGGAAACGTACTTGGGATAAGGAGCTAGGAAGAAAGAAAAATTACTATATTGAAGTGTTTATTCCCACTCATAATCATCAACCAAAAGCATACATAGAGGCCAATATCTCTTGGAGAGCCAAAATTCTTATTGCTCAGTTAAGAACTAATTCTCATCAACTCTGTTGAGAAACAGGGCGCTGGAAAAGGCCAAAGGAAGTGTGGGAGGAAAGGATATGCATATTTTGTTCTTCCGGGAAAGTGAAAACAGAAAAACATTTCATTTTAGAATGTGAGGCCTTCAAAGACAATAAGGAAAGTCATGCAGATATGCGGACATCTAGCTCTTGGGATAATCTATTTAGCGAGGGGTTTGTCGAGAAGTTGGGAGAATTTATTGTGAAGCTTCACAGAAAAAGGGCCAAATACATCAAGCAGATGAATAAGCAATATGTCCCATAGCATTTATTGTGAAGCTTCAAAGAAAAAGTGCCGAATACATCAAGTAAATGAAGAAGCAATTAGTCCCATAGGCTATCTTTAGCCTCATAGACTTTAAAATAATTTCTTTCTTTCTTGAAAGAATGGTAAATAAATATTGAATTGCAATGGATGAAAAAACTTTCTATAGTGATAGAAAGAATGGTAGATAAATATTGAGTAGATATCTTTTATATATTAGTTTTTGTTTTATAAGCATTTTAGTGAATGTACAATCTTCCCATTTTATCGATATATTATTTTAAAATTTTGAATGATCTTTCATTATTAAATTAAAAATATTTTGTGTGATTTATAATTTTAAATTAATATCCAATAAAAGAGTTATAAAATTAATTTTTGAGAGAGGAGGAGAGAGAGAGTAATATTTCAATTTTTTTTATATTCTTTAAAATATTTATATTATTATATATAATATAAATATATATAATATAATATAGATATATATATATATATTAATTTTATATTATTTTTAAATTTGATTTTTAAATATTTATATAATTAAAAGGATAAATTATTAAAATTTATTTATATAAATGGAATAATATAATATTTTTTAATAAATTTAACTTTAAATAAAATAATCTAATAGTTGAATTTAAATTTAACTTCTATATCACTCATACTTATATAATACTCATACTTTTAGGGAATTTATTCTCATTACTTTTTTAAATAATTCACTTCATTTTATTTTATTTTTAATTTATAAAAAATTCACGTAATTTATATCATATAAAAAAATTAATTATTATAATTAAAAATATTTATTATTTAAAATAACATACATTTTTCCTTCTCCCCGATGAGGTGATAATGGTGAGGGTGAGTTGGTAGCACATTGGATGGTGGAGCTAGAGGGGCCTCCACTTGCCACACGAAGGTATTGAAGGGTTGTTGGGAGCCATACCCCGCTCCCCACGAGCACTACTTAAAGCAATTTAGAGCTAGGAGGGTGGCCATTAGCAAGCATTGGGCGATGATGAGAGAGTGCGGGGAGAGGAAGCGCTGTGGGGTTGTTTGCATTCTGGCTCAGGCTGTGGCTTAGGGCAGAAGTGCAGGGTGGGAACATCAAATGTGGCTGGGAGGAGAATTGGTACCTACAAAAAGATTGGTCATGGGATCTAGGGGAAGAATTATATGTCTAGCGTGAAGTTTGTATTGCTTTGGGGCTAGAGAATGGACGGGGAGCAACCACTAAGCTCTTCTCAGTTTGGCTCTATCTCCAGTTCGCAGAAGCTCCAATGGAGTGTCAATTTGTTGGGAAGAATGGCTTATGGTGCCTTCTCTGGAGTGGCTCATTCACAACGTACCCCAAGACCAATGACGTGCCTCCCTACTCCCTTGCAGGTTGCGGATACGGTGTTGGTCATCGGCACGTAGGGCTCTTCGAACCTAGAATTGTAAGTGGAATTTCATTTTGGTCTATTCAATTTAGAATTGTGAGGTGAGTTTAACAAGGTAGACAACACACTCCCCATGGCAGTGCTACTTGTGGTGGTGGTGTTGGTTGTATGCCTCAACAACGAGGATGTGCTCGAAGAGGGGGTGCCAACCCATAGATGGACGAGCCCCAACACCATGGAGAGCTCAGTTCAGACTCTGAGTTGGCCGAGAATCGTCACTCTAATGCAGACGTTGTCATGTCCCCAAGCCACTCCCCGAGCCACGTTGAAGCTTCGGCGACCTTGGAGTCGCTCAGCTAAATAACATCCAACTCAGCATGGAAACACCGATGGAACAAAGATAGTATGACATGAATGAATTGGTGGCTTATATCAATGACCTCTAGCATATGCAGACTGAGATCTTAGACTCCATAGAAGGTCTTCAGTGGTAGTTTAGGCGCACAAACGACCATTTCCATGCCCTAGAGACTCGGGTGGAACACATAGACTATCACACACACAAGCGAGCCACATTCTTTGTTGCTCCTCCTGCGTTCCCCCCCAACCCCCCTCCTTAATGTGTATTACTGCAAAATTTATTTTTGCTCCTTTTGTGCCGACAATAACCAATGACACTGACTGCCTTGGCTTCTTCTCAGGCTTCTTACTGTTGAAAGCAAGGCCCATGCTAACTCTTAAGCCTGTGACATTGTATCTTGTTACAGTGGCGATGTATTTTGGTGGTGTTTTGGTGATGTATTTTACTAACTTTTCTTCTATGATAATTAAAGCTTGTTTTTTGACTAACATAAAAAACATATATTTTTCTTTCATATGTATCTTGTTATGTTACTTTAAAAGGTTTAGACTAGCAAGTACACCACCTCATGTTGCAAAGGAAACATCATAAGGAAGAGCATAAATGAAGAAAAATGTGGCATGTTACCTAATCTAAATGTAAATATAGCCAAGTTTGAGTGAAAGAGAAATCGTTGTTGTTGTTGGGTAAGTGTCTCAAAAGTGTGGGAATACAATATTTAAAGTCCACAACAACAACTACACATTGCAACATTTGAACTTTAATTTGAAAGAAAATTACTATTGAAAATCTAGATGGGAAACTTCCATCAAGTTAAAAGACGTGCTAGATAAAAATGTGACAAACCCCAAAATTATTAATCAAATGTGTTAACATTAATGACCCTATAATCACTTCACAAACAAACCCCTAAATTGTTAATCAAATGTGTTAATGTTGATGACCCCACAATCACATCACATGGGGAGAATCAAAACAAAAATAAAAGGTCACATGATAATGACAAGTAAGATGTCATTACCCATAGCACAGAAGAAACACATCAAAGGTAGAGATGAATTCTTAGAAAATGGGACATTTCCGAACCACAAATGCTTGCGATTAATATATTCTATCCTAAATTTATTACTAGAGGTTGTGAATAATCTCACACATGAACATTAATTTAATATATTCTATCTTGAATCACATCTGAACATTTGAAAGAGAATTAATTTTGAAAGTGTCTCAAAAGTGTGGGAATACAATATTTAAAGTCCACAACAACACCCAAACATTGTAACATTTGAACATTAATTTGAAAGAAAATTACTCTTGAAAAATTGGATGGGAAGCTCCCATCAAGCTAAAAGATGTGCTAGATAAAAATATGACTAGGATATTTTTAAGGTATTTTCAATATTAACTCTACTAAGAAAATATATTGGTCATAGATGAAATTTTAATGTTAAATTATGTTGATAGATACAAATTTTTTGTTGTTCCCAATGTATAAAAATGGAGACAAATGTAACATTTTCTGGTAAGTCATAAACAACGAGAATGGTTATAAGGTTGCTAAATTAGAAATAAATTTTCAAAGTTAGAAAGAATGAGTAACAAGTTATGACAAATCATAAACAATAAGAATGGTTAAAATGGTGTTGAATTAAAAGTAAATTTTCATAATTGGAAAGAATGAGTGACAAGTTATATTGATAATGAGAAATAATTTTTTCATAATTTTAGATTCATTAACTATACCAGTGATACTTATAATCGTTTATTAAAGTATATATGTTATGAAGAAATACTCGCATTGAATCACTTGCATTAGAACACTTGTCTTTGAAAATAAGCTCTTTCATATTATTTCTGTTGAAACACTTGACTGAGATGTTGAATTTAATTAAATTTCCATTTTAAAAAGACTGAAAATAACAATAAACCCCACTATCAGCACCACATTGTTCTTAGGTTCAAGGGATGAATTCAATCATTGTGACGATGATAGATAATACTTTTATTTTTTCTCAAGATAATTATGATGGAATGATTCTGATAACAAATTCTGGAGTTGACAATAAGCTGCATTTAATTTATCTGTAAACGGTCTACAAAGACATGTGGTTGGTTTGAATAGATGTACATGTGAAAATTCAGTGTGCTTGTTCTATATTTACTATGTGTAGTGTTTACAGTTGACCTCTATTAAATGCATTAAAAGTTAGTCACAGGAAATAATACACTGTATAAAATGAAATTTCCATTCCAAACACTTGATTCACGACTAGTGTGTACAAGAAGAATAGGAAGAACAAGGTATCAAATGGGAAATTACTCAGCACAGACTTTAAAATTGATAACAATTTGTTGTTAAATATCATCATCTGGTTCTTCTTCCTCCTATGGATAATCTTCATCATCATGGTGTCAGCGTCCAACCAGTCGTCAATGGACATGCCATTGTTTTTGTTTCATGTAGTCGTAGCCAACCTTCTCCAAAGCCATGTTTATAAATTGAAGTATCCTTGTTAGTCATACTTTGTATCATGAAGGGAGATTTATTTATGCCAAATGAATGGTTGTAGATGTCCATGAATGTGTTTCAAATTTTATGATTATATTCTTATTTAATTTTATATTCTAAACTACCTTTTCTTTAGTTTATGTTGTTGTTTGTTTCTTGTTATATAATGAGGCGACTATTATATTTACAAATCATTTTATTACAAATCTGCTTTCTTTTTTTTATATCAATTTGTCTTTCTTGTATCGTTTTCTCATCGTGATATCTTTTCCATATATCAAGGTTTAATACAAAATTTAAGAACTTCTATATTATGACCATGTTTAATTATAATGTATATTTTACACTTGCTACAATTATTGTAGCCACTCTACTAATTCAGCTTAACATAATTATATAAATTATAAAATATAATTTCTATCCTTATATTCATTATCAATGGATAATGTGTGACATTTGACTTGCAATGAACTTGGATTCACAACCCTGACATAGATATTTGTTTTCCTAGATCTACTTAACCATTATCAACGGTTTCCTAGATCTACTTAACCATCATCAATAGAGGCTTAGAGGTGATGTCTACCTTCTTAGTATCCTTGAATTATTGTTGGACTCCATTTGGTTTTGTTTCTTACTTTCAAAATATCTTTTATTATTTAATCTTATTTTTCTTTGCATCATCTAAGATGCTTTATTTTTTGAAATTATACTTATTGTGTTATGCTCAAAATGTATAGGTACAAAGTTTAGATGGCACCTCTATTTTTGTATAGTCAACACTCTAATGATGTTATAGTGTATGCACTAGAAATAATATTCCTATCATCTTTAAGCAATAAAAATGTTAAATTATATGTACAAAAAGTATGGATCATCTTTATCTTTATGCAACACTACGAGGAATATTAATATGATCATTAACCAACAAAAAAGCTTAACTATAGGTACAAAAGTTAGGGGGCATATCTATCTTAATGTAATCAACATTGAAATGATGCAAAAAGTGTATGTCATGGGAGGAATATTCTTAACATCATTAAGCAACAATTTTCTTTTTAGCTTTAGTTTATAGAGAAGCCTCATTAAATGCTATTTTGATCATTGATTCCAAAGAATAGAATAGAATAAATTGCACATTCATGCTCTATGTCTTTTTCCTAACTTGCTTAACATGCATGTGAAGCTCTTTTCCATTCCTTCTTATTTTCATGTTATGATTTTAGGATTCCATTTAATGTAAAGCTTCTTTGTCCCTTTTATCCATTTTTCTTTAATATTATCCATTCACTATACAAATATAATACATTATTTCCAATACTAGTACAATAAAAACAATTATAAAATAAGTTGTGGTCAAACTTGTTTGCAACACTTGAATTCACCAATAAGTATGGGAAAAGTTGAATAAAATGGCTGGGAAATCTAGAGAAAGCCATTGGTAAAATAAAATAAAATATTAAATTCATTCTCCTCACCCATTACACCGATCAATGTAAGGGAAAAAATCCCTCCACTTACATCTACGTACTATTTTGATGTTTCAATATAAAGAAGCACAAAATGTCAAGATTAGTGATTATAATATATCTGTGCATGTGAATATGTGGGCATTGCTTAGGATTTAACAATGGAAAGATATTTCTTAAACAAAATGATGCTTAAGAAATTCTCTTCTATATCTGAATCTTGACTATCATTTCTTCATTTTTTTTTTCAGTCATTTCTGAGCAAAAACCATTCTTTTTTAAGCATACGTTGCACCTACCTGTTGTTTTGCAAAGGACCGATTTTTTCCCGGAGTTGCCTCACACCAGAACACTTTATATGCATCGCTTAGGTACTTGGAATACGCTAATGCCAAAAACGATATTGACCTCACACACTGCATATTACTTGCATTAGTTTTGTATATGAGCCCATATGTAAGACATGATGCCTCCAATTAGTTCATTCACCTTCAGCGAGCAGCAAAATGTGCAACCAACAAATAAAAACCCAAAAGAAAAAATCTAGCTTCTATGGAAGGAACCTAGTGTGTATTGAGCATGTGGTGGATAAGGTGTTTCAGGAAAGAGGGAGCAAACGAAATTGTCAGCATCCCCCTTCTATCATTCTAACAGTACATTCCCAGTCAAATAGTCCTGAAGAAACAGATATATGGGTGAGAATACTTAGCTTTACAATTTAATTACAATTAATATATTAACCCACTGTGGAGTGAATACCATGGATAGGAGGAGATTAATGCCGGCATGATTATTGTCCCATCCAAATTCATTGATGTCTTCATCAGCTCTGAGTGTTTTTCTATTACCTTGAATGTACTGCATAGAGGAATCGTTAGTTGATGCTTTGTGCAACCATGCAGCAACCCATAGCAATTCATCCTGATATCCAATAAAAAACCAAAATCAACTACAACCCAACAGAGACAAATCCATTTACCGCAACCCAAGAGGTTTTTTTTTTCCCTGTAGTTGAATCCATGGAAGTCGGTACAATCGAGGCCAAGTCACACTTCTCTAGTCTGTGCCATCAAAGATGCACCATCACCGACTCTCTCCATTAGAAGGCGTCATCTCAAGAGCATAAGCAAAGTTAACCCCTCAAGTCTAAAACAGCATTCAGTTTATACAATAGGAGTGGCCCAAACACCTCATTGACTAGATATGAGTTGAATGCAGAAAACTCCTTTAAGAAAAAAATACACCGACAAAAACCTTGTTTTAGTATGTAGAACCCCAAAGCCTAGAAACCCCCTTTGGCCAACAACAGAAGTCAATGCCACAAACCAACCAAAATCCAGAAAAACGGTATTACATTTAAATTTTATGTCATGATCAAGGCCTATGGGATTGAAAAATTCCATAACAAGGTTCTGAAGTTGTTTGAAATAATAGGAGTTCAGGGGGTTATGCCTGACAGATGCAGATATGCCTCTGTCTTTAAGACACTTTCAAGTTCAGGACTTCTAGATGAAACAAAAAACTTTATTACTAAAATGCAGGACAGAGGATTTATGCCTAATTGTTTATCATTTTGTTTTGCTATTGCCACTTGTGGAAGATTGGATTGAGCTACAGGCAGAGAGGATTTTGAAAATATGGTTAAGGCGGGTCTGGAGCCAGATGTTTTTGTTTATAGTGCCATGATAAATGCATTTGTAGAAGATGGATGTGTGGAAGAAGTTGTACGCAAATGGATTTAAAAGTGAGGAATTCAAAGCTCTGCATTATGTTGCATGGAAAGGGAATCTGGAGGCTATAGGGGAACTGAAAAGAGAGTATGTAAATTTCCTTCAGAGACCAAGATCTGCTACCTTTACAACCCCTTTACTAAATTCCCTAACAACTTGGAATCTTTGGTGAAGTGATTGGCCATTGGAAGTCCACCAGTTCAAGAAAAGGCAATTGAGTTTCTTTCGAGACTCTGCAAAGACCGCTCTGTAGTTCTTGGAGATTTGGTGGTGGAAATGGCAAGATGTATTGATGCATTGTTAAATGGGATCATTCTAACTTAGACATGAAAGCTCAAGGAGCTACTCTTATTATTTGTGTTGCGAAGGAACATAATCAAATAGCCTTGGATACTCTTAATTAATATGGGTTCTTTGCGCAGCTTATTCAATCTCTTGTTCGGATGGTGAAGCAATTTATGGAAAATGTTCAAGGTCACACAAGCTGGGGAGGGCATGTTCAGGAAAGAGGAACACTCTCTTGTTCGGATGGTGAAGCAAGTTATGGAAAATGTTCAAGGTCGCACAAGCCAGAGACATGCTCAAGAAAGAGGAACATTCCTAGTGCATGATTATGTATCAGTGTTGGGAGGAACAGTTGCACCGTGGTTGCTATCAATAATTACTTCCTTCCAACTTGCTTGTTGGCTTTAGGTCCCCAAAATGAAGGATTTGTTTTTCTTTAAATTATGATTTTTATTCTATCAATCCATAAAACCAGGCACTAAGATGATATCTTCAAGTAAAGTGGTCTGCAAAAATTATCGACTTAACCCCATGCACAACTGCTTCAACGCCTATAAAAGTCCAAGGGCAATCCGTAGCTGATTCTTATGGTCAACTGGTTTGCTTCTATTGAGAACATTTGTTTATACGGAAATCTTTGGCATGTATTAAGACTCACTTTGTACTTACACATTTTATACTTGCCGGTTTGATAAGGTGAAACCAGTAAGAGATAGTGTAGCAGAGGCGCTCCAAATCAGGAAGGACATTCCAGTTCTTAAAGATGAATCGGTTTCTTCAGCACCAAAGGAGCGAGTCTGGTGCGTCAAAGAGAATTTCGGCTGGGCAGGATGGTCGTGAGTGAAATTCTGTAACAGACGAAGGATCTCATCGAAGATCTAACGGGGTAATGGTAATCTTCACAATATTGGTTCAGCAGATCAATATAGAGGCAAGTATTTAGGGTTGGATGGACCTTCAACATCAAAAGAAGTCCCAGATAGTGACCATGGACGTTCCTCCTTTACACGAGCTGCGAGTACATCCAGGAGGGCAGTTGCTTCAAGCAGGACGACTACAGCTGCTGATAATAGTGAGCACCCCTGTTCCCTAACAAGTAGAGTTGTTCCCAGGAGTCTTCGCTCTTCAAGTGCATAGCACAGTTCAACACCAGCTACAAGTGAGCCGAGAAGGATATTTGGCATTTGAAATGCATCAATGAAGGGCACGCCTGTATTGGGGTGTGTGAGGTCCGCTGAGGCCAAGAGAGAGCCGTTGCTTGCACCTGAGAAATGGCTCGGACTTTGTTTTTTCTTTCCGTACTTTGAAAATTGGCCTCAGTCGGGGTGCTGTTGGTGTCAGCGGAGGTGAGCGTGGAGCGGTCCAGGGAGGTGTGGCTGCTGTGGTTTGCGTGGAGCGGTCAACGTTTGACCATGCGTTGATCATAATACAGATAAAATAGCAGAAAAATTATATTATATTACACGAAGGAAATTATATTTTTACAAACAAAAGTCTCAAGATAGGAATTTTATCTTGGACGTACAATAGTGTGGTTGAGAAGATTCTCTCAACCACACACTAAACTAGGAGAAACCATATTCTAGCTAATCCCTATTATGTAGGAACAAACTCCTCAAATGGAGAATTACAACCATAAACAAGTAGGAATTAATTATTTCTAACTCCCCCTTTAATGACTACTTGTCATGATAGTGATTCACAAAGTCTGGTTGTGGTCAAACTGCATATATGTACCTGCAAATCCACCACCATTAGGCGAATTGCATGTGCAGAACTTTCCAAAACAAAGAGAGATCAATGCATTTCTAAGCCAAATATTCATGTCCAAATAGCAATCGCAAACAGTTGCGTTGATTGCACCTTTCGACGCAACTATCAAATAGAAAAGTGCGCCAACCCTCTTGTGCTCAGACATACCAATATCTGAGACCATGAGCCAGGTATTACTGCAGTCCACCTGCTCCTACGAGCACAAAGCTCCCGTGTACACGTTAGCCACTCAAGCAATATGCCACCACCGGGCAAGTCCGATCTGCCACCACCAGGGAAATCCGGAACTTAAATGTGCCACCTCTGGACAAATCCGATCTCCCACCACCGGGCAAATCCGGAACTTAAATGTGCCACCTCCGGGCAAATCCTATAGCCACTAAGACTCTATATGTGATTTCTGGTTCACCATCACTTTACAGTGACCATAAACCATTACAAAGTGG
Source organism: Pinus taeda (assembly GCA_000404065.3). Taxonomy (NCBI): domain Eukaryota; kingdom Viridiplantae; phylum Streptophyta; class Pinopsida; order Pinales; family Pinaceae; genus Pinus; species Pinus taeda. The sequence goes on from APFE030987675.1 coordinate 13,302, forward strand.
TTTTAAGATCACCACAAACTTTCAGATGCCTTTAAAAAATCTTACATTTCATTCCACATTTTGGAGTTTCTGGGTACATGCAATGACCATTACAACAACTGGACTTGCTTATAACATGCTAGGGAGTCTATTACACTAACTCAAACAAACATCTACTTTGTTGTCCACCATAAACGTTGTCGCTGTTGCTTTACCTCATTTGTTCATTGTTCACATCTTGGGCATCCTTGTATGTTCAAATAACTTCTTGGAACTCCATGCTTAACCTGTCATTCGTTAGAGTTGCAAATTCTAACAAAATAACTTTGCCTACTTTGAGTTAGCTAGGCTCAATAAGGCTCAATAATATTTAAACATGATTCCAAGAAAATACAACATAAACTCTTAAAATTTAATTTCTCTATCTCTGTCCAAAGATGATTATTTCTCAAACATAACAACAACTATTTAGAGTCTGGAACACTGCTCGTTCTACGAAATGCCAGATTTGTGCCTAGCTTCCATCGCCATCAAGGTAACTGCCATCGCTGCCATGCCTTTGACAGAGCAAAGTATCTCAGAGGCACGAATAGGCCGCTCCAAACTTCAGCTCACCAGAACACCGCCCACACTGTTGTTGTGGGTAGATCCAAGATCAAACACTGCTTGTTGTCTTCGATCTAATCCCTGTCAAATTGCTGACAACATATCTCTCCACGCTACTTCACAAACAGGAACCAGCTGACCTCCTACAGATACGATGACCAGACACCGACTCCTTCAAACCTTATCACTGACTTCGGCGACACAGTGGAAACACAACCTTTGCCGACACATCAACACTGCGCTCACCAATCTCCCGGTAGTCCCGCAGTCACACTTCCGCTGTGGGTCGACCACCACACTAGCAAACCACTTAGCCCGCGATCTGCAATCCATCGGCTCTGCTGCCACAATCACACAGCTCCACTCAATCAATGTGGCACACCACGATTCAGTGCACTTTGGTAAGCAAGCCTCTTACACGCAGACTTCAGGAAGGCTTGTCAGCGTCAACCACGCAACTTCCTCCACGCATTTTCACCACACTGCACGCATACATGCCACAATCACGATCTCTCAGATTGGCTCTAATGACCGGCTTTCACAATCCAATCCTTCTCTTCGGCAGTGAGAAAGAAAAAAAACTAGCAGCCACGCAAGGCCACCATGGGATCAGACCAGTGCTCCACGTTCACCGGCTCCTCTCAGCAGCGTTCTTGCAGCTTTCTTCATGCTGACTACTCGGCATTGCCACCGACTCCCAATCACAATAGATCTGACTTCTTCCACTGATCTACCTTAACAGTCTCCTCTGCTCGACCTCCCAGCAGACTCAGCCCTGATCCGTCAAAAAACATCCACAGATCATGCAGCAGCAGCGACCCAATGATTAACAGATGCCCTCCGAGCAACAAACAATGCCCTCTGCGTAGCCTCCACACCACTCGACCACGCTGCTTCTCGACCACGTTGTTTCTGCAACCTCAACGGCCACAACTGCTACAGATCTCACTGGCTACCTAAGAAGCCTTCGCTTCATTATGACGATCTTCGATCTCATCACTTAGTCACCCACGATCTCTAAACCCGCTACTGTAGTGCGATCTCAGACCCCTGACTGTAACAGTTTACCAACCTTTAATCCAATTCACAGGTCAACTCTCTGCTCATCGATCTCCACAGAGATCCAACCTGCACGCAGTACACCAACAAATTGCAACTCCGCAGAACTATGCAACGATGAAAATGCACCTCCTCCTTCACGGCACAGCGCTCCAGAAAAGAGTGTCGACCTTGAATCCACCAGAACCCTATAGATCCAGCTGCGCTACAATAGAATGAATCGTCGACTCCAAATCGCATCTTGTTGCAACCTACTCCAAGCGTACGAAAGACAATGTGATGGGTCCAACCCACGTGATCCCAACTTTCCGTCTGCTGATGTGTATTACACTGTGGCAAGGGTTATGATATGTTGATTGATTGCTTGATTGTATGAATCAATGCGGAATCGGTACTTATGGATTTGTTTTAATGAGGGAGTACCTCAGTCTCACCTCCGCTCGACAGCTGTCTGCCTCGGGAATTCCACAAGGGTTGAGGGTTTAGGGTTCTCGACCCTTCACGCCTATTCACTTTCGCTGGTCCCAGTTGTTGGTATTCCTCTTCCGCTCTGCGAGTCTGTGACCTCTGGTTGTTGTCTGTGGGTTATGATGCTGCCTGTTTTTGGATGGTTCGGTCCACTGGTTCGATACCCAACTGCCCTTCTAACAGTGCTTATGGCTATATGCTCGACATTTCCTGTTCCACCGGCATCTGCTAGTTATAATGGTAAGTTTCGAAACGTTGCTGTGCGGTTAGGGTCTCAATGGCTATTCTGGTCCTTCTTCAGTCGTTTTCCTTGGAGCTCTTGTTGGTTTCTGTATCTATGCAATTCGTGGATGCCTGTGAATGATTTGGGGTTTGTTTCCTTGCTGTTGTAAATTTATTCCCCTTGTAACGCTCGTGCTCTTCTGCAACGGTTTTGTTCTGGTGCCCGCTCTGCTCTTGATGGTCTGGTGACGGTGTTCTCAGCTGGCAATTCCGCAAGCAACCCTGGTAAGTTAATGTTCTATGCCAGATTAATTTAGATGCTCCTTTTTCTGTTACTTATGTCGCGGCTCCTTCGTGGGCAGGTGTTTCGTCTGGGTCGGTTGGAGGTCCTGGCACCGTGGACAGGTAAACTTCGACTTCGGGTTTTGTTTTGTGTTCTTATTTCTTTATTATGTTCTCTTCGTCTGTATGTACTGCCGGCCTAACTACCTTTCCATACTCATCGCATTGCAGGGAGGACTGTGCACGGTGGCCTCCATCATATCCTCGGCAGCCTACAATTTCGGGTAGCTCTTTCTCTTTGCTGTTTGGTAGTTATTTACTTGGGTTTCTTCGACCCTCAAGGTCAGACTTGTGTGCAGACCCTAGGCTGTTCTGTTCTCGAGTCGGTCTTTCGTTATTCTCGGATTGTAGTCACGATGTTTAGCCTTGGTGTAAACTCGTTATTGTTCACTGTAGGTCTTTAACCGTGTCGGTAGTCCTGAGTCGTTTGACTATTTTTTGACAGCATGTAAAGGAAACTTATACAGGGGTTTTTTTTATATGAGTAATGTATCTATTCGACTGTATAACTTATTTATGTGGAACTGTGATTTTTTTCTATGAACGACAAGGCATGTATTTTTATATTGCATACCTGGGGTTCGATTGTGTGTACCCAGTCTTGTAACTTCCGCCTGCACGTTATCGCTTTTCTTAATGCAACGCCTGTAGCACGCTCTGCTTGACAACCTAGTTTAATATATTTGTTTGCACCATCACACAATTTTGAACACAATATTTATATGAATGCTCAGAATATTTTATTCCTCTGTTATCTCTGCTTTTTGTCTATTTTCACGAAGTCGAAACCCCCTTAATGGTTCATTCCGCTCCTTTTATAATTTCTGTTTACAAAAGCAGTTGTTTATTACATAATTGTTGTTGGTTATATCATTCGTTTCTACAGCTGGTTGCTAACTGACATATTCGGTTTCTCTTTGTATCTTTCCAATCGTAATATGGTTGTTTACAAGAACATAAATGTTTCCTAATTTGTTACTATTCCTAATTAAAAGTAAACTATCAGATTATTGTTTTTCTCTGCTTCTGGTAATTAAAAAAAAAAAAAAAAAAACATTACATAGGTAATAATAACAATAATAAAAGAAAAGAAATAACCAAGGCAGCGTTACTGCCCATCCATCAAACCATGTCCTCAATCCTCTTTGGAAACTTTGTCTACCTTCTCTCTGACTCTACCCTGTTGACCAGATGCTCCTGCATCAGGGTCCCGGGGTAAAAGAGAACTCATGTCTCCGTTCCATGAGCTCCTCCACCGAGTAACCAGCCTTCTGAATCTGCGCCGCGTCGAGCCACGAGCTGTCCTCCATTGGATGGTCTCTCCACTTGACGAGGTAACACAGATACTCCTTTCTGCGCGTCCTTTTGGCTACCTGGGTGCTGAGGATCCCTTCAATTTCATGGGTCCGGGCCGAAGGTAACTGCTTCTTCCAAGGACTGCTCTCTAACTGGGTGTCCCGTTCTGGCTGTACCATACTATCATCTTCCGCCTGGGCATGATATGGGAACAGGTCTGCCACGTTGAATATAGGTGAAATGCCTATGTTCGGTGGCAGCTGAATTTCATAAGCATTGGCTGAAAATTTTCGCAGAATCTTACATGGACCGATTTTCTTGTATTTCAACTTGTTATACGTGCCCTTAGGAAACCGTTCCCGGCGCAGATGCGCAAGGACTTCGTCTCCAACATCAAAATGTACCTCTCGCCGCTTTATGTCTGCGTGCTGTTTGTATTTCTGCGTGCTGTCATGCAATCTTAATTTGACCTTTTCATGAAGTTCGCTCATTGCTTCAGCAAAATCTTCCCCATCTGCACTTCTCTGTTCTAGCTGTCTCAAATCTCGTAGTTCATGTACCCCTCGAGGATGCATACCATACAAAATCTGAAATGGGCTAAATCCGGTGCTCCGATTGGTCGAATCGTTATAAGCGAATTCTGCCTGGGCAAGAGCTCGATCCCATAATCGTGAGTTTTCTCCTGTCAAACTTCGTAATAAGTTTCCCAAACTCCTGTTCACCACCTCTGTCTGTCCATCAGTCTGCGGGTGATACGCAGAACTGAAATTTAATTGCGTGCCCAACTTTTTCCACAGGGTGCGCCAAAAATGTCCTGTGAATTTCACATCCCTGTCTGAAACAATAGTCCTGGGTAAGCCATGCAATCTAACAACTTCCGTGAAAAACAGGTGTGCCACATTCGTGGCCTCACTAGTTTTCCGGCAAGGAATGAAATGAGCCATTTTTGAGAACCTGTCTACCACCACCATCACTGAATCATATCCCCGCTGCGTTCTAGGTAATCCTAGAACAAATTCAATACTGACTGAATCCCACGGCCTACTTGGAACAGGTTGGGGTGTGTATAATCCAGTGTTTTGGCTGTGTCCTTTCGCCAGTTGGCAGACTTTACATCTGGTTACATATCTCTGCACATCCCGGCTCATTTTTGGCCAATAATAAAAATGTCCTAGCTGCTCCAACGTTTTATCGATGCCAAAATGTCCTGCTAGTCCACCACTGTGTTTCTCTCTTACTAAATTTTCCCTCATCGAACAATCCGGAATACATAGCTGTCCACCTCGAAATAATAATCCTTCCTGTAAATTGAAATCTAGCCATGGGCTTGTATTCCTTAATACGGGATTTTGGCATGCTTCAAAAGCTTCCTTGAAATCCGCGTCCATCTGGTACAAATCCTTCAGATACTCAAATCCCATCACCTGTTTGCCACTTTCTTGTAAGAGCAAGGCTCTTCTGCTTAGAGCATCCGCCACTTTGTTGGCTTGCCCACTTATGTGTTTTAACACAAAAGTAAAACTCTGCAAGTATTCTACCCACTTGGTATGCTTATGGTTCAATTTGTGTTGCTGCGTTACATATTGTAATGTTGAATTATTAGAGAACAAGACGAACTCATTGCCTAGTAGGTAGTGTCTCCAATGTTTTAAAGCTTGGACTATTGCATAGAACTCTTTGTCATATGACGAATACTTCTGCCGAATCTCATTTAGTTTTTCACTAAAAAACGCCATTGGTCTATCCTCTTGACTGAGCACAGCGCCAATAGCTCTCCCGCTTGCATCACAACGAACCTGAAAAGGTTTACTAAAATCGGGCAGTCTCAAGATCGGCCTCTCCGTTATTTTTCGCTTAAGAAGTTGGAAACTGTTTTCTGCTGCCTTGGTCCAACAAAAAGGTTGGCTGGCCTTTTTGATGGTCTCTAGCATTGGTGCGCAGATCTCACTGAAATTCTTAATGAATTTTCGATAAAAACTTGCTAAACCGTGAAAGCTACGTACCTCAAACAAACTCTTAGGTGACGACCAACTTATGATTGCTGCAATCTTTTCTGGGTCCATCTTTAACTCGTTCTCCGCAACTACAAATCCCAGATATATCAGCTCCTTCTGTAAGAAAGTGCACTTCTTCAAATTTATCAGCAGCTTGTTCTGTTGCAGCTTCTCGAATACCCTTCGAATATGGTGCTCTCTTTTCGTCCTGCTGAAAATTAAAATATCGTCTAGATAGACTATCACAAATTTTCCAATAAATTCCTTTAACATTTCATTCATTAGTCTCATAAAAGTACTCGGAGCGTTACTCAACCCAAATGGCATGACCAGCCATTCATACAGCCCCTCATTGGTTTTGAAGGCTGTTTTCCACTCGTCTCCCTCTCTAATTCTGATCTGATGGTACCCACTTTTCAGATCTATTTTTGTAAAATAAGCTGCCCCACTAAGACAGTCCATCATGTCGTCCATTCTGGGTAAGGGAAACCTGTATCGAATCGTAATTTTGTTTATAGCCCACGAATCGGTACACATTCGCCATTCTCCACCTTTCTTGGGTGCAAGTACTGTTGGTACTGCATAGGGGCTTAGGCTCTCTCTGATTAGTCCCTTATCCAACAACTCTTGCACTTGTTTGCGTACTTCTTCATTGTCCTTCAGACTCATTCTGTACGCTGCCTTATTTGGCAAGCTTGACCCTGGTATAAAATCAATGTGATGGCTGATACTCCTTTTGGGAGGCAATTTATCAGGCAACTCATCAGCCGCAATATCTTGGAATTCTTCCAATAGCTCCTGTATTTCCTTAGGCAGTTCTGATTTTTCCAAGTTCAGCAACACTGGCTTCATCCTCCTCACAACGCAAAATTAACTTCATTTTCCTCTACCTGTTTCACAAACTGTTTTCCTCCAATTAACAGTGCCTTTGTTCCGCTTTATTCTGCTGTGTCTTCCTCTTTGATGGGTACAAGTGTGTGTTTGACCCCATCCTTTGTAAATTTATAACAATTGGTCTTTCCATCATGTGTCACCTTCCTATCATACTGCCATGGTCTTCCGAGCAGTATATGGCACACGTCCATTGGCATAATATCACAGACCACTGTGTCGTGGTACTTGCCAATGTAAAACTCTACCTCGCATTTTTCATCAACTAACAGCTGGTGGCCCTTCTGTAGCCACAACACCTTGTAAGGTGTGGGGTGCTTCAGCCGCTTCAACCCCAACTTTTCCACCATCTCAGTGGCAACCAAGTTATCCGTACTTCCGCTGTCTATTATCAATTTGCAGCACTTCCCATGCGATTTATAGACTGTCCGAAACAGTGCTTTCCACTGTGTTGGTTCAGCCACCTCCTTGGTTGGTTTTAACAGCACTTTATTTAAAATCAAAGCTTCTCCCGTTTCCGCCATGTCTTCCACCTCCCGGGGTTGTGCTTCAGCTTCTTCAGGCTGTGCCATAGGTGTTCCCCTCTGACCTGCCTATTCAACTTCTGGACATTCAAAGGATCGGTGCCCCCATTTATGGCACCTGTAGCACTGGACACTAGTCCCTCTTCCGCGGCCATTCCCTCGTCCTCGCTGATATGACCGACCTCCTCTGGTGCTTTCTCCTTTCTCTGATGTCCCCGAAGTTTTAGAACTGCTGCCTTCTTCGTTGTTCGCAGCGGTCCTTCCTCTGCCGTAGGACTGTCTCCGTCCTCTGCCATTCCCTCTCCCTCTCCTATTATTCTGTTTTCGATTGATTTTCTTTTCAGCCTTCACAACACTCTGAAAGGCTTCTTCAATATTTCGGGGAGAAAGAATACTGATTTCATCCAATATTTCCATCCTTAAGCCATTTACGTACCTCGTTGTTTTTTCTGGAGTATCATCCGTATAACCAGCACATAAATTTACTCGGTAAAACTCTTCTGTGTACTCTTTGACAGTCATACCCTTCTATTTCAAATTCTGTACTCGCCTATATAGTTCAACCTGGTAGTCTTTCGGCAGAAATCTGCCCTTCAATTTTGCCACCATTCTTGACCATTTTCGTATCGGCGATTTGTTCATCCTTTTTCTGTCCGCTTGGACATTGTCACACCACGAGAGGGCGTGTCCCTTTAACTTAGTTGCAACGAACTTAACTCTTTTATCCTCCCTGACTTCCTCATTTTTGAAATATTTATCTAGTTCGCTTATCCAGTCCAACAGGATATCTGCGGACAGACTTCCATCGTAATTAGAAATCTTTGTTTTGGGTTTGCTGCTGGCCAATAGAATTGAACGCAGCAGTCTCAATTCTGGAGCTTCTTCGTCTGACCCGTTTGTAGCAGTTACCGCTTCCTCCTCACTGTCATCTCCAAGTTCCGGGTCTCTTCGCCTACCCGCCTCCACTGCTTCCAGACGAGCTGTAAGAACTCTAACCTGCTCTCTCAATCCTTCATCTGCTCCTCGGTGTCCACCTCTCCCACGTCCTCGTCTTGGTGCTTGCACCTCTGCCATCCTCTTCTATTTCTAAAAAAAAAACTGCTCTGATACCACTTGATGGGTCCAACCCACGTGATCCCAACTTTCCGTCTGTTGATGTGTATTACACCGTGGCAAGGGTTATGATATGTTGATTGATTGCTTGATTGTATGAATCAATGCGGAATTGGTACTTATGGATTTGTTTTAATGAGGGAGTACCTCAGTCTCACCTCCGCTCGACAGCTGTCTGCCTCGGGAATTTCACAAGGGTTGAGGGTTTAGGGTTCTCGACCCTTCGCGCCTATTCACTTTAGCTGGTCCCGGTTGTTGGTATTCCTCTTCCGCTCTGCGAGTCTGTGACCTCTGGTTGTTGTCTGTAGGTTATGATGCTGCCTGTTTCTGGATGGTTCGGTCCACTGGTTCGATACCCCGCTGCCCTTCTAACAGTGCTTATGGCTATATGCTCGACATTTCTTGTTCCACCGGCATCTGCTAGTTATAATGGTAAGTTTCGAAACGTTTATGTGCGGTTAGGGTCTCAATGGCTATTCTGGTTCGTCTTCAGTCGTTTCCTTGGAGCTCTTGTTGGTTTCTGTATCTATGCAATTCGTGGATGCCTGTGAATGATTTGGGGTTTGTTTCCTTGCTGTTGTAAACTTATTCCCCTTGTAACGCTCGTGCTCTTCTGCAACGGTTTTGTTCTGGTGCCTGCTTTGCTCTTGATGGTCTGGTGACGGTGTTCTCAGCTGGCAATTCCGCAAGCAACCCTGGTAAGTTAATGTTCTATGCCAGATTAATTTAGACGCTCATTTTTCTGTTACTTATGTCGCGGCTCCTTCGTGGGCAGGTGTTTCGTCTGGGTCGGTTGGAGGTCCTGGCACCGTGGACAGGTAAACTTCGACTTCGGGTTTTGTTTTGTGTTCTTATTTCTTTATTATGTTCTCTTCACCTGTATGTACTGCCGGCCTAACTACCTTTCCATACTCATCGCATTGCAGGGAGGACTGTGCACGGTGGCCTCCATCATATCCTCGGCAGCCTGCAATTTCGGGTAGCTCTTTCTCTTTGTTGTTTGGTAGTTATTTACTTGGATTTCTTCGACCCTCAAGGTCGGACTTGTGTGCAGACCCTAGGCTGTTCTGTTCTCGAGTCGGTCTTTCGTTATTCTCGGATTGTAGTCACGATGTTTGGCCTTGGTGTAAACTCGTTATCGTTCACTGTAGGTATTTAACCGTGTCGGTAGTCCTGAGTCATTTGACTATTTTTTGACAGCATGTAATGGAAACTTATACAGGGGTTTTTTTTATATGAGTAATGTATCTATTCGACTGTATAACTTATTTATGTGGAACTGTGATTTTTTTTCTATGAACGACAAGGCATGTATTTTTATATTGCATACCTGGGGTTCGGTTGTGTGTGCCTGGTCTTGTAACTTCCGCCAGCACGTTATCGCTTTTCTTAATGCAACGCCTGTAGCACGCTCTGCTTGACAACCTAGTTTAATATATTTGTCTGCACCATCACACAGTTTTGAACACAATATTTATATGAATTCTCAGAATATTTTATTCCTCTGTTATCTCTGCTTTTTGTCTATTTTCACGAAGTCGGAACCCCCTTAATGGTTCATTCCGCTCCTTTTATAATTTATGTTTACAAAAGCAGTTGTTTATTACATAACTGCTGTTGGTTATATCATTCGTTTCTACAGCTGGTTGCTAACTGAGATATTCGGTTTCTCTTTGTATCTTTCCAATCGTAATATGATTGTTTACAAGAACAGAAATGTTTCCTAATTTGTTACTGTTCCTAATTAAAAGTAAACTATCACATTATTGTTTTTCTCTGCTTCTGGTAATAAAAAAAAAAAAAAAAAAAAAAAACATTACATAGGTAATAATAACAATAATAAAAGAAAAGAAATAACTAAGGCAGTGTTACTGCCCATCCATCAAACCATGTCCTCAGTCCTCTTTGGAAGCTTTGTCTACCTTCTCTCTGACTCTACCCTGTTGACCAGATGCTCCTGCATCACAATGCCTCCATAGTCAACACACTAGATTCACTATAGCCACACCACGCAACAACATATCTTCATGACCACATCAGTCAATGGAGCAATCACGATTTTGAAAGCCAGATCCGCACTTTATCAAGCGCGCTGCTAAAAATAGTTTAGAGTAAACAACGAATAAAGCATTTTTCTCTGGTGGAAGGGCTTTGATACCAACACCGCCGGCTCGACTATGCTGCACCGCCGTCTCAACCGATCTACTAGCTCTTGATCGAATCTCTCTCTCGACTAGCAGACACACCACAGCTGCAGATCAACAAATCCACGAATCGTTCCACAGCGTCTCTTCAGGTTATCCATTTCAGTCTCTGCAACTCCTCCACAGATCTGACAACCCTCATGCTGATCCGCCACGATCCGCTGGTCCACGTCCACCAATCGATCCACATGGGAATAGATCCAAAACATTGAAAATTGAATCGCCAAACATTGATCCTCTGCATCCTCTTTACCAGTGGTGGAAAATCCACACACTACTCTCTACACGCCAAGCTCAGCCTTCAAACTATACTGCCTCCTTATTGCATTGTGCTGGCATTGTGCGATATGATGCCAATTTATATAGATCATCTTAACCTATATTTTCAATTGCCTCCAACGGATTTCAGATCCACTAACTTTGACCAATTCACACAGGTTCGATCTGCGCGCGCATGGATGATCGGCAAACTTAAAAAATTAATTAAAAATAAAGCAATAGAAATACACTCTTTTATTTTTCCTCGCCCAGGACTGGCCAAACTTTGCTGCCTTCATCTTCTCCTTCTTCATCGCCATCTTTTTCTACTCTGTCTTCATCTTCTTGAATAAGCGGAATTCTTAACACTATATTTATTGCTCCCAGAAAGCTGAGAAGGACCTATGGGAGGAAATGTGGACAATCGGCGTATAGATTTATGCTCCCACATCCAGAGGAAACTCATCCATTGAAATCCCTTTTCACCAGTTCCTTCCCCCCAGTGCGAGGGAGACGTTACGATTGATTTCTCCTTCTCCGATAATGAACCAGGCACTCGAATGCAGCCTGTCGGTTCCTCACGTCGAAACATGTAGTCGACTCACAAACCACACTCCTGATGTAATCCCTCTCGCAGACCACGCATCAGACACAACCGTCGATCTTCCTTAGTTCCAACCACAGGTGTCCTCGCACCAAAACAGAGCGTCCATGCTTCAAATGTCAGATCCTTGTTGATCTCGGCTCGTCCATGCTTACTTCTTTGCATCAGATCTATCCAATTATGCAGCCAGATATCCTCGACAAACTAAGGTTTGTGGACTTCCAAAAAACAATCGCTTTCCCGCCGATGGCCACAGCACCACAATTCTGTGTTGATGGGCAAAAAAATAAAAAATAACAGAGATATAATCTCACTCTTATTTTCCTCGGCACAGTTCTCTCAGCCCAGAACGGGCCAAGCCCATGAGGGGCCAGGGCCACAGGGCTCTGATACCAAGATAAAATAGCACACAACAGAAAAATTCTATTATATTACATCAAGGAAATTACACACATATTTGTACAAGCAAAAGTCTCAAGATAGGAATTCTATCTTGGACGTACAATAGTGTGGTTGAGAGATTCTCTCAACCACACACTAAACTAGGAGAAACTATATTCTAGCTAATTCCAATTATGTAGGAACAAACTCCTCAAATGGAGAATTACAACCATAGACAAGTAGGAATTATTTATTTCTAACTAATACACACTTGAAGCTCACTTTGAAAGCTCGTAAAATGATTTCGTCTGTCACTCAACACCTTATGCAGAAGTGGGGATGCTGAACTGTTGCATCAGGTAAATTGGTGTTGCTATGAGAGTTGCCTCTATGGCGAATGCATACAAGATTTGCTTCAAGGCATACCATTTCTCCTGGTTGGCGTCAATAAGGTGGTTAGTCTCCAGCTCCATCTAGGGGCCAGGCGGTTTTCTGTGGATTATCATGTGGGAGGACGATTCCCCCTCCTCCTCCATCGTCTTGGTGGCCTCCTCCTGAGGAGAGGACGCGGCGGCCATGGGCATTATTCGAACCCCTGAGATGAAATATGCAATGGCCATAATAATCGATTAATGAGAACTAGAAGCTTTAGGAAACTCTAGTAAACCCACCAGTGAAAATGAAATACACGCCCAAAAATTTTCCTGTGTCACCTCAAACCTCATGGTGAGGTACTCTCTTGCAGAGTGTTTCTTGGGCAACACAAGTTCGACTGAGGTGAGACGGATGGTACTAACTGAACGATGCAGACAAAAGCTCGCCATTCACCATCCTGCAAGGGACTTATCGTGTGCTCAAAATCAGGCATTAATGGCACAACCATCTCAAAGTCATGGAGGCACAATCCTCTTAAAATCTCAAAGTCATGGAGGCACAACCGTCTTAAAATTAGGCATTAATGGGACAACCATCTCAAAGTCATGGAGGCACAACCGTCTTAAGGCCGGAAAACATCATGAACGCACTCGCCGGATCCTTAGAAGCTTAATATTCTCAACTGCCTAGAACGTTCACAGATCATCGTCGCGATCCTTCGAAGCGCAATATTCTCAACTGCCTAGAACGTTCTTCACGGATCATCGTCAGATCCTTCCAAGCACAATATTCTCAACTGCGTAGAACGTTTTTCATCGATGATTTAAAATTTTAATGGTTGAAGATCATTTCATTATTTAACAGTCGAACTAATCGGCCATGTCAAGACAAGTGGCATGGAGGAGTTTGGTAAAGCTATAGTCGGAGAAATTGCTCGGAAAGTTATGGAAATTCCGGTTATATTTAGAGAAAATCTGACTATGATTTTTCTAAATCTAAGTTATAATTGTTAAATTTCAAAATTTTAGGGGTCCGAGACGTTTTTGATGGTGTTGAATCTATTTCCAACATAAAAAACATAATTCAAACACTGTCTTTTCCTGCCACTTTTGGCCGTCCATTGATCCGGGCAATTCCTCCACCTCAGTGGACGACTGCTTCGGAAAACACCTTATAACATAATTATAAAGTGTTTGCTTTCGTGTTAGATTTTTAGATTGTCTTATCATTTATGTGTTCTCGGATTTTTAGATTGTCTTATAAGTTATGTGTTCTCATGAAACTTCAAAAATTGTTTTCTTAATTTGAAGTATAGGATTTATATCTCTTTTTTGTTTTTATTTTTTATTTTTTTTTTTTTTTTTTTTTTTTAAGCATTAAAGATTTAAGTAATAATATTAAATTTTGTTAAGCCAAATCTAATTTAATAAGATATTGTTATTTTTTTAAAAATACAAATTTTATGCAAAAGATCATCAATATGTTTATAAATTTTTTATATCAAAATAATATTTATACGAGTAAAATATAAAATTATCTATATGATTTATTTAAGAGTAATCATTGTTAAGATGTAGGAGAGTAGAAATTACTACATACCAAATTACATTGAATGGTTTATATTAAATAATATAAAAGTATAAATATAAATATAAGAAGTTTTGTCTCCATATATACAAGCTATCTAGGCATACAATCTTTCAATTGAGTAAATATCTCAACCTCACACTAATTTAGGAAGTATCTAATTGAAGAGAATCTTTCAAATCCAACTAGTGCCAACAACTTCCTAAAGACTAGGAAAGAACCTCTAAAGTATAGAACCATCTCTACCTAATAATTCCAATAATCTCAAACACATAAGACATGTAGGAGTTATATACTCCAACACTCCCCCTTAATGATTACTGGTCTTCTATGACTTGAAGAACCTCCTTAATAGCAAATTCCATATCTCATCTATCTTGGTTTTTTAATCTAGTAGCTCAATCATGCACATCACCAAATTGTTGACATCCATAAAGGAATAACCATCTACTAGAATGCATGGGTATTTGACCACCACAACCATTGGTCTCATAGGATGTGCGTTTGTGTACATGGTTCATTCAACCTCTAGATGAACTCCCACTAAAAGTAAAACTTCATTTCCCAGAGTCTACAACCAACAATATGGTCCACTAATAGAGTATTTGTCCAACACATGATCCACTCCTCTAAGTATTAAAGAATTCCCTAGCATAGGCTACTAAACTAAACTAGACAAGTTATCCAAGTCAATAGGGAGACATGATAAAGAGGTATGCATGCCTCTCTTGGTTTTACAACAATGTGTCCTTTACATATTACATAGATATGAGTACATACAACACACTCCATTACATGAAGGCACCAGGTACATACATAAATATTTTTATAAAACCAATGCATCACATGAAAACATGACATATAGACTTACTATAGATACAATGTGTAACTCACATTACAACATGGTCATGAGTTTGTTTTATTCAACACAATACACAATTTTTAACCCTTATTTATCCATCATCATCCAACCTCTGCAGCTGCCACAACCAATATTCTTTTCTAGCGTAACATTTCCATAATAACTATCACATGCTTCTCTTGGACCAAGCTTGAATAAACTCTTTATTGTGTCAAGGACCTCTATCTCCTCCATGTTGTAATCTCACTATTCCTCTTCAAAAATTTCAGCACACACTCAATTTTGGTTTCTTAAGTGAGAACAATGCAACTCATTTCCACCTCAAAAAGTGTCCTGCTCTTTCCTTTTTAATGAAGAACTATCATAATGTACCAACTAGAATCCAATTGTACCACTAATACCTTAGATCAACTCAGAAACTATTGTACTCGATGGCCTAACACCAATCTGACTGTGAAGACTGAGTAATTGACTATCCTATGGAGCTACTTTCATCTGCCAAGATACATGGATGTCATTCATTGTATTCACTAGTTATCTAAGAAAGTAGTCTAGATACAAGATGTATGCATCTTAGTCTTACATTCTCTGCATATGCTAATGAGGACTCATAGTGCACTAATCAACAAACAACTCATGGAGAAAAACACATAGCTAGAACTTATTTTTGGCTACAAAGCTCCTTACTATGCAAACTCACGAATGATATTTGCATCACAAAAATATTGCAACATTAGAAAACACTAGCAAGAGATACATGACACACATATCAAGATTACAATGTCACTCTTTGATTACTCAGATACATCTCTATCTTCATCTTTAGCATCTCTATTCAATGATAGTCTTAGATCTCCTTGCTTACCTTATCATTTGTTAAAGTAGCAAATTATAACAAAATAACTTCCTATTCAGATAGCTAATAATATTTTCAGTAAATTCAACTCTCAAACATTTTACAATTTCAATTTTAATCTTTATCGGCCACCACATGTTCTAAATTATATTTTAAAATTTTCATTCCTTGAAAGTGTCAAACTATAAGTTGAGATAGACAAATTCCTTGATGGCAATAACATCACTAGTTCTCTTGATTGTCGCCTTACACAATTCTTTCCTCAATGGTAATAACATCACTAGTTCTCTTAACTATTGCCTTACACAATACCTATTTCCATGACAAGTTCCTTCTTGGAATAATTCCGCACACATAAAATTCACATTGACATTATGTTAGCCTAGAATATTCCCAATTGTCCCAATCATTCCTAGTTGATTAATTGCAATTGAAGAAATCGTGCCTAGAGAAACTCTTAGGCATACATAATTCTCCCTGGGATTAGACCATGAGACCTGTGAGGACCAAACCTCCTACCTAACCATTGGACCACATCCTCAGGACTAAATCATCACCAAATTTTGAAAAGGAATAAGTCACCTTCATTGATTTCACACCACTTCCTCTTATTGCTCACTATATCGTAAGCCTCCCAAGCTTTTATGGCAATATGATAACAGGAGCAGGCTCCAAAAGAAACTTTGTAGCAACATAGGTGCATTAATCATTGTTGCTACGAGCTCACCTTTCGAGGCTCCAACAATAAGCTTAGTGATTTCTATAGCTGCGCCTTAAGTTTTTTTTCCCTTTTTTGCCTTTTTTTTTTTCACTTGCTGGTTCACGGATACCCTGGTCAGTGGGTAGCCGCTACATCCAGGGGTTTAAATCTCTGAGTGGACGCCACCCGAAGGGCATCAACACCCCTCGGCCTATTTACTGACCTAACCCCAAGAGCTTTCGGGATTCGACCCTGTGACCTCCCATTGGCGAGGCACTTGATTTGACCGATTGAGCTAACTCTTGGGGCTCCTTGTTTGCCCTTTTATTAAGCACTACACTACAATTATGTGGGGAGTTGTGAACTTCATGTTTTCTTGTTGACTTTTTGAGCTGTGCCAAAGCAGTGGCTACTAGAAAATTGTTTCTTTTAACAAACATAATAGATCCATTTTCCCTAGATCCATTTTCCAAGAAACCATATGAGTTATGTGCAACTAAAAATTTAAAAATTTTAACGTATAAAGGATTTTATACTAAACAATGTAAAAGTACAAATTTATATACAAAAAGTTTTATTTCAAGCTATTTTTGACACAATATTTTTTAAGTGAATATCTTAACCACATACTAATCTAGGAAATATCTGGTTGGAGAGAATATGTCAAATCCACCTAGTGCCAACAACAAATACACTATAGAGAATCATCTCTACCTAATAATAGCCAATAATCTCAATAATAAAATTTAATCACACATAAAACAAATAAGAATTATAAATTCCAACATTGACTATTTAAACTAAATTAATTTATACAAATTAAGATATATCATCAAAATAAAAGTATGAGACTTTATGTAAAAATATTAACATTATGGAGTGGTTAAAGAAAATATACTTGAGTTTTATATGCAAAATGTAATTTTCAATCATATTTTATGAATGAAATTATATTTTTTTTCTATCGAACAAAAAATCACAAAATAAAAATCATTTACCTTTACATTATTAATCCTAACAACTTTGAAAATTTTTGTGAAAGGAAATCACTTTAATATTTACTTTGAATGTGGGTATTTATTTTTAGATATGACATTTCCCTAAATCCATATACACTAAAGTATAATTTAATTTCAAAAATGTAAAAATAAAAAGAT
>APFE030987681.1:2366-12981 GCA_000404065.3 Pinus taeda
GGGGGTTCGGGGGGGACTGATCCCCCTCGGTTGGGGGGTCCGAGGGCCAGTGGTCCCTCGGCGGGGGTTTGGGGGTAGTGCCCCCGAAGCTAAAAATAGATGTAAAATTGCCTTGTAAAAGTCTAGTAATTTCTAGTCAATCTGGGCCGTTCATTAGGTGATGATCTGACAATAGAAGTTATGTTTAATTTAGGGTTTTTTTCCCTAGAAGGCAACCCCTCACTATATATGAGGGAATTGTATTGCGTTTATGTATATATGTATTCTTAGTAAGGAAGAGAGAGGAGATTGAGAGCGAAGAGGGTGTTACAGCGGATCTGTTGTAGGTTGTATCTCTTTAGTTTGCTGGATAATATAATAAAAGAAGGACTAGTTGTTTCTCCGTGGATGTAACCCAAACTGGGTGAACTACGTATATCTGTGTCTCTATTATTTTATGCGTTTTCTGTGTTTATATTTCTGCAATATTTTGTGTGTTCCATTGCTCCGTAATATATAATTTTCTAACACCTTTGTCTTGACTCTTAAATGGTTTTTTTCTTCCCTCTTGCTTCTAAATGAGTTACTTGTACACAAACTTCATCTACTTTTGCAGGGTTAAACATGAGAATTGTGTGTCTCAAATAACTATGCAATCCTCCAATATATTTGAGTAGAGTGTCTTGAGAGGATAAATATATACCCAGAATCAAAGATCTTTTTCTAAATTATTGATTATTACTTTTCACATTTTTACCTTTAGCTTGGCTAAAGTTTTTCCAATCCATAATATCTTTCTGCATGTATGCTAATGGATAAAATTGCCTTCTTATTGCAACAAAAAAATCATTCCAAGAGGGTAAAACCTTACCATGTTTCTTCGTGTCCTCTTGAGTTTTGGCTTCCCCATAAATAAGTGTTGCACCTTCCGATCTAAGAGAAGCAAGCTGAATTTTTGTCTCGTCATCCTTGATTCTTTGTATCCTACAATACACTTCAATCTGACAAACCCAATTATCCAATTTTTCTGCATTTACCTCCCCATTGTACATAAGAAATTCAAACTTTATATAAAACTTAAGAAAAGGATTTTTACCATGTCCCTTTGGAGAATTTGGAGGTGTTTGTGAAAGGGTAAAAGAAGTAGAAGTTGAGGATGAAGATAAGTATGAGGATGGAGGTGAAGGTGGTGGTTTGTCATGATTCCCTTCATTCCCTTTTAGAGGCTTGTCTCATTTTCCTCCATCTCCTTTTGGAAGTTCTGAGCTCTCTCCATACAACCTTGAATTCCTCTTTTCATAAAGAACCTTTACCATTTTAGACATCTCAAATAATTATTTTCTTAAAGTTCTTTCATCTTCATACATCTTTTCAAAACCTTCTTCATGTTCCATGACTATTGAATCTTGAGGTTTTTTTGTTCTCCTTGAAACAATTTGAGATCTTCACTCCACTAGTTCTCCTTCTCCTTTTTTAAGCTTAAACCTTGTAAGCATAAGAAAAACACTTTCAAACAAAATCAAACCTTCACAGTAACCTGATGATATGATACCAAAATGATATGTAATTGAAAATTGAAGGTGATGTACAAATTGCAAGTAAAATTTTATGTGTCATAGGTAATGGATCAAGTTACAAAACACATAAAAAAATGATTTTTAAACTTAATTATCAGCCAAAACAGAGAAAAAATACCATATCAGAAATGCATAACAACAAATATGATAAAGGAGTTCGCCCCTCTCTTGGGCTACATCTCCTTGTCCAACTTCCAATGCAGGGCCTCTTTCATTAAGTGCTCAAATTTTTATTTTCATGGCTTTAGAATGCTCAAAATGAAATACAAATGTCTCAAATGGATCCATAACTGTCAAAAACCCTTGTCTAGGTTCTTTATGCACCTCATTTGACCAAAAGTTGAGAAAGTTAAGTATGTTACAAGTTTTTCCCAAATTCCATCGCTAATCATCCTCCAATTTGACCCAAACCTGACTTGAGCGTCCCAAACCTGGAACCGGCACGTAAACCTAGCCTACAAGCCTGACGGGAAAAACTACCTAACAATTAAAATCTCCACTAACGTTCAATTTCCTAAAATTAAGGTTTCATAAGGGCCACGTCCTAGGGGTCGAGGCTAACCGCCCGCGCCAGACAGTCGAGCCCCCAACGACCAAGTTCGAGGTCATATCTCTACCCATAGAACGGGGTTTGGTGCAATTTTTTTGGTGCACTCCTTTTGCTAGAAGATGTGGTCATATAGTAGGCCATGTGGCCCAGGGTTGGGCCCCCTCCACTCCTTCGCGCACCTAGTTGTATGCCGGGTCATGTGACCCTGTGGCTGGCCCCTAAGGACTAGCCCCTTTACAAAACTTTGCCCACATTTTCTGCTCGGTGCATGTGTTTTTGTGCTATGATCAAGGGGTTGGGGCTAAGCCCTGGCCCTTGGACCCGCCCCCTGGTTCCGAGGGCGCAGGGACCAGGGTTGGGGCTTAGTCCTGGCACCAACCTCCAATGTTGAATATGTTGAGATTTAAATAAAAGTTGGACTATACCTATTAAGAAATATGTAGTGGTGTGTTGGTGAAGGCATGTGGTGATTTTTGCTTGTTTGTGAGTTTGAATACGGTGGGCAACTGGGCCCGGTCCCTTAACAAATTTTTACACACCAATAAGAGGCCACGTGGTAGCCAGCCATTCGCCCACGTGGCTCTCCACCATTGGTCCACTTCAACGAACCCATAGCCAATGAAATTGTGCCATTCACGAACCAATAGATAAGAGACACTTGTCAACAAACCATTGGTCCAAATTGTACACATTCAACTTCCCATTCACATGCCTAGTCAATGTACGGACTACTGACTAGGCGTACGTGCAATCCAATTACAATTTTTTTTTTTGAAATTCGATCAGAACATGGTGTTAGGAGCATACGATATCAATTTTGAGTGAAACGAGTTGTGTTGGATTCAAGTCACCGATATATACACACTGCTATAGGTTTTGAGCATTTTTTAACACTTTGAATTTTGAGCACTAAAATGATCCCTTGGATCACTCTTCCCCATCTGAAGCTTTTGGACCTCCAAAAGATTGCTTTCAGTCAAAAAATAGATGAGGGTACAATTCCCTCACCCTTCCAACCTCAATCCATTTATCTTTTCTTGGATTTGTGCCTTTGAGACCAACACGAAGGTACTCCACATTCCATCATTTTGAATTTCTTGTCCTTCTGTCAAGGATAGTATCATGTTGCAATTCTATTGAAGGAGTCTGAACATGCTCTCCTTGATCATCAATCAAAGGAGGATCATATAATCTCAAATTCGCAACATTAACAATTGCATACATTTGCATCTAAGTAGGCAAATCCAAATGGAAGTCATTGTTACGAAAATTTTCAAGAATCTTAAAAGGTCCATACTTTATTGGTTTCAGATTTTTACCTTCTCCTTTAAGCCTCACTTTTCTAATATAAAGCTAGAATTCATCTCCAACTTGAAAAGTATGGTCAACACAATGCTTATCATGCCTTTTCTTATACTTGGCTTGGCTGTTTTCCAGTTGTTCTTGAACCATTTCATGCAACAATTGAACTTGCTCAATGAATCGCTTGGTGATCAATGTCACTATGACCATAAATAGAAACATTCTTTGCAAAGATAAAATCTAAAGGAGATTTTGGTATGTAACCAAAGCATGCCCCAAATGGAGATGTTTGAGTCGATGAATTTTTTTCCCGCTTATAAGCATGTTGAATGTAGTGTAAGTGTTCATCCCAAAGCTTAGGGTGTTTGTTGCAATAGCCACGAAGAAGATGTATTATCATTCAATTCACCACTTCTATCTAACCATCAGGTTGTGGATGTAAGGTTGTGCTCTTTCTCAACTTGGTGTCCATGAGTCCCCATAAGCTTGACCAAAAGTTCCCGACAAACCAAGAATTTTTATCAAGAATAATGGATTTGGGCAACCCAAAATGTACCCATACATGTTGAAATAAATTTGTGTAGTCCTTTCAGCTGTAACCTGCTTTTACAAGGCATCAAAACACACATCTTTCTTAAACGATCCACCAAAACATAAATATAATCATGATGTTTTTAGACATAGGCAATCCTCCTACCAAGTCCATATAAACACTTTCCCAAGGACCGAAAGGAACTGGAAGTGGAGTATACAATCCTAAATTTCTATTTCAAGGCTTACTTGTAGTATATAAAGAACATCCTCTTACATATCTTGATACACTTTCATTCGTTCTAGGCCAATAAAAATACCTTTGTACTTGTGTCATTGTCTTGCCTACACCGAAATGGCTAGCAATAAGAGAAGTATGCACTTCCATTATGATGTTGACTCTTTCACCCTGTGGAATGCATAGCTTGCTAAGATGATACAAAATTTTATAATGCACATGCTAATCCAATTCCTCTACTTGGTTGCCTTGACATAAAGTTGCATATACATCTTTAAAGTTATCATCTAAAGCATATTGTTCAACGTAGCTCTCATGCATGATAGAATTATGCTTAAGAATAACTGAACCACTAATTTTTTTTTCTAGAAAGCATGTGAGAAACCTTGTTATAGATACCTTTTTTAAACCTTATCACCAAGTGGAATTGCTGCAAGAAACCCATCCATCTGATGTGCCTTGCTTCTTGTAGCTTAGTTTGTGATTGCAAGTATTGCATTGGTTGATGATCAGTGTAAATGATAGTTTCATTTCCCATCAAATAGTGTTTCCACTTTTTCACACTTTGCACCAACGCATACAGTTCCTTGTCATTGTTGGCTTGGGGGGGCTTGGACCCAGGTTCATAGTTAGTTGCACTAACCAACAAAACCCTACACTATCGGCCCTTTCAGCAACAACCCGCATAGTATAGGCTGCAGTCTCACCCGAGGTAGTATTAGGGGGAGGCTAGAACCATGTTTATGCATCTAGAGGGATATGTGATGTGTTCTGTATAGATCTAGGGCTTTATCTTAACCTTCGCAAACTCTAACCCTTGAAACCTGCAACTTACAGTAAATGACAGTAAAAATATTTATGTCCTCCGTTGATTGCACTAAACATTCATAACATCATATATATAAACATAACTACATCTTCACGAATCTATTAAGTAATTTCTTGATTAAATGCATTCAACAGATCATAAATACAATAAATTTGAAGGTAAAACAATAACACACAGATACAGAGATAGTTCTTCAAAATAAGTCTTTATTATGCTTCATATTTTCATATACAACTCTTTCCAACCTTGCGCACATAGTTGCAGGAGATTTCCCCTTCACCCAAGTACAAAATAGAATAAATCAAACTCAGCTAATGCACTTTTCTTATTTAGCTTACTTATGAATCTTCTACGACTTCATTTTATACTCTTTATTCATTACAATACCATGGTCTGCAAACCATGGGCGGGTCTCAAAACAACTTGACTTTAACAAACTAAGGGGCTTTAACCTTCCTAAATCCCCTTTGACTCCTACGGACCTACGCTACTCACGCTCCACTCCTCAAAATGTGCAGACTTTACAACAAATGTAACAAAACTTAACCAAAATTTGACCTAGGGGACCCCATCCCAACAAGCCTCTAACACAAATTCGTTACTCATTCCAAGTCACTTAGTTGGTGTTGCCTCAATCTTGGCTTGTAGGCTGTTGAATCCGATCTTCAACACTTGAAGATCATGTGTTCCCTGCGTGATGGCCTAGCGAACTTCTTTGACCAACTTCTTCATTGTTGGACCTTCGACTGGAAGGCATGTGGTTCTCTGTGTCCACTGAAGAGCTTTTAAATTGATTTGGACAATCTATGACAGTTGGCTTCCTTCGTCGGCCCATGGATACATCCTTGAGGATATGATAGAGGCCTTCCAATGCAACTCATCAGTCTGGGTATGTATGAATTTCCCTTCTTAGAGTCTAGTGAACCTTTTTATAGGTGTTAAGGTCTGCGTTGTCACCTTGATCTCATCAAACTGTAGTTTCTTTTCGCAGATGTCAGCTTCGATTGTCTCCAAGTGTGGGTCCTCCTACAGTGAGGCCTAGATTTCCATTGTCTACTCAAATAATTGGTTGCAGTCCTTGATGACAATAACTAGAGTTGTCATATCCACTTTAATGGTAGCCTCGTGCTTCTCTCTGACCTCCGGAGGTGCGGTTGGTTGCAGCATTAGTTGAAGCTCTAAAATCTACAGCTGCAGCTCAAATCAAACCTTTCTAATTTCCTCCTTGGATTCTTTCATTGCAGCAGCTAACTTATGAATTTTCTCCACAGAGGCTACCTCAGTTGGAATTTGGAGCTCATGGAGCTTGCTGCAAACTGGGGTAAAGGATGCCTCTAGTTGTTGATTTCGCTACGTCACTGTGTCGCGGTCCTGCAAGGCCTGTGCTTTTTCTACAAAAATCTACTGAATATTAGTATTTACATCATCAATAATCAACAGATCTCTTTTATCCTGGACACGGAGCTCATCTGAAGCTCCCTGGTGCAGCTTGTGCAAGGTCTAGATAAGCAGTGTTGCAAGGTTGATACTCATGTTGGTCATATGCAATAGCCTGGCCTGATCCTCAACCGTTTCAATATGCAAGCAACCCTTTGGCAACATCATTGCACAGAGGTCTGAATTCAATTATGTCTTTGATGTCTGCTCACCTAACCTGCGCTCACTTGACCCACACTCGCTTGGATTACTCTTGTATGGACCTGAAATTCCTTAAAGCCCTATTACACTTTGTCCAATACCTAGTGTTACTAGTCCTCGATGTGTCCCCATATGTTTTCATTAGCAGAGCGAAAAACATAATATATCTCATCAAGGTCCCCCTCCGTGAGGACCAATGGTGTAGCACTCACAGACTTATCAGACTTTTGCTTCTTGCGAGGTCTTGTCAAACTTTGCTTCTTTCTCTTCCTGATCCTGAAGGGGGACTCTATGTCCTCCGATCCGAGATAGGGGTCTATGCCCCCTTCCTCTTCATCTACGTTTTCAACCTCAACATTGGTGCGCTCTGTGTCAGGTTCTTCGAGGTTAATGGTGACTTGCGATGTTGCTGCTTGCGCAACATTTTCCTTTTGCAATTCCTTCTTTTTCGTAGAAGCCTTTTCCTTATATGCTTCTTTCTCTTTCTTAGAAGCCTTTTGTGCTTCTTTCTTCTTGTCTTTCATGCCTCTGATGTAGTTGTTGTTTTCCCCGTTTCTACTTTTGCAGCCTTCTCGTTCCTATGGTTTTGCCAAACGGGGTGAGCCAATCGCTCGACCATCGGCTGATGACCCCCATAATATCATCCCCCGTGACTAAATAAGGCAACTTGTTCCATGTTCCTGTGACATCCGTCTTTGCGCGTATGAACAAATTGTGAAAATCTGATTTGATGTCTACTATATTTTTTTACTATGCAGGTAGTTTGGGTGACAACCGTGGCCGCTGGTTGATCACCATACGCAACTCTGATTCAAACAGGACCCAAAACATCTTGGTTTTAATGATATGTTCAGGGTCCTTTGTTGCCCACAACGAGGTGAATTTTGCAGTCTCGCACAAGTCAGGATCCGACATTAGGAACTGGGAATCCTCGGTCATCCTCCAAGCCACCAACATGATCAATGATAGTAACCACACATAGTGGAATGCTTTTCCGTCCTCTTGGGCTTCATGACAGTCATCTAGGAATTCTTGGTAGATGTACTTTGCCTAGTTAAATTGGACCCCCTGGCTGCACCGCGCAGCTAAGGATACCATTGGTTGCAGCACTTCATTGGCACAACACTTCCACATAATTTTTCCTGCCAAAATCTGTGCATCAAACTACACAGCTCCATCCAATATAGAGCTAATGGTGTAGCCTTACGACTTCTTCACCAACCCAAAGTCACTCTTCATTTGAACCATGAGCTTCTTCTCCTATGAATTCCTGACAAAAACCTCTGTGGGGTTCGCACACTGATAAGGTAACGTGGGGATTCTTTGGACTAGCATATCATCAATTGGAATGGGCCCTCCTACCCAAAGGCACCCCTCATGAACTAGCGCCAACATTTGACGCACACATATGGTATTTATGATGTTGCAGCTAAAATGTGGGATATAAAACATGTTGTAAAACCTTGTACGCTCAATATAGGCCACCCATTTCATTGGTTCAAGTCTAATGACTCTCACCTCCTCATAGTAAACTGATTTCAAGAATCTACTTGGTTCTAACTATGGAAACTTCACAAGATCACCCAAATCTCAATCCTCCATCTTCAGAAATGGTAACTGGACCAACAAGTAGCCCTCAACACGTACTTTCACTGGCAGTAATGGAATGAATACCTTGTATTTCAATGAGTCAGGGTCCTTAGTGACTTTTGCACTTGATTTTCGAGGGGGTATATATGGCAGTGGCCGAGTAATTGGCTCTGCATCCTCTGCGCTGATATCTTCAACCCGCATAGTCAGCTCTTCTTCATCCAAGTCATGGGATTCCACCAGCTGCTTATTTTTATCCATACAACCCTTCTAGCAAATCTCAGTTGGGTTTTTGCACGGTGATTGCTGAACCAAGGCTTGTTGTGGCTTCTTCTACTTTTTCTCTCCTACCGTAGAGGTAGTAGGTTTTTGTCCCTGCGACCTAGGCGATGTGGTAGGTACTGGTGGTGTTGTAGTCATCTTGTCAAGGCTCTTCAAGAATAGTTTCTTCTTTCACTTAGGAAAATTTTCCTCAAACCCAAGCCCCTTCTATGAAAACTCCCTCTCTACCTCTTGCCAATCTTGTCCATACATGCAACAATCGTATATGTTCAGACTTACGCGCAAGATCTCAAGGCAATTTGTCTGGGAGAAAATTATTCGGATGAGGAGCGGGATGTTGTATTTATAGCTATTTTTGAATTCATATCCATTGATTCCCTTCATATATCCCTCATTAATGCTCTTTTGGTGGCATATTTCCAAAGATATGCTCCTTAAATGATTTTCCTCGCTCCCTTTAACGGAAAAATAGCCATCCAATCATCTACAGTGCTTCCAATAGTCACTTTCCAACCAGGCTGTGCGGGACCCACCATGCTAGCGCAACTCCTTTGTCACAGCTCCCATCTGCGCCTTTCTCCTAAACATCTCACAACCCACTCTCTTTGCCAAATTTTTCTCTTGGAAGAGTGGTGTATAGTTTCGTACTTCCTTCCAACTGCATGAAGTACTAAGATTGTCCTGCATCCATATAGTCATTGCGCATGAGCGGGATCACCCCTATACAACTTCAAGCGACTCCCATTGATTCTTCCTAGAAATAGTTCCCCATTCAGCTTCGCGCGTTGAACTACACCCCCATCTGTACTCTCCTTGACAATGTATGGTCCCAGCCAATGCATCTGAAAATTTCTTGGGAACTTAGTAAACTTGCTATCATACATCAACACTAAATCTCCATTTTTAAAGGTGTGTTGCTTAATGTGGTGATCATGCCACGTCTTTTCTCTAGCCTTCTGCACTTGTTGATGAAAACCTACCAAGATTCGATCTTCTTCTAACTCAATTATTTGCTCAAGGCGTTCTTCCATTATATCTCAATCTTCCATCTCTGTGATTGCAACAATCCTGAAGCTGGGAATTATGTATTCCATTGGCATCACCTCTTCTTGTCCATAAATCAGTCGAAATGGTGTCTGTCCAGTCAACTTTTTACAGGTAGTTCTATATTCCCAAAGAACAGCTGGTATGCACACATCCCAATTGTTCCTATTCACATTACAAATCCTTGTCAAAGCATTCTCCAAGATCTTATTAAAATCTTCAACTATTCCATTTTCTTGAGGGTGGTATGGCATGATTTTTTGATGATACATTTGAAATTCTTCAAGCAGAGCAGTAATCGATTCATTTAGGAAATTCAAACCCCTGTCGCTCATAAAAATCATAGGGCAGCCAAATCTAGATAGAATGTACTCAAATATAAAATTCATAGTTGTATTTGCATTGAAATCCTTTACGATTTGCGCCTTAGCCCACCTAGTCAAGTATTTTATCGTCGTGATGATGTAGCGTGCTCTTGTCTTCCTTCTTGGTGGCTGAATAGGTCCCACAAAATATATTTCCCATTTATCGAACGCCTGTAATGAGACCTACGGGTTCAGAGGCAATTCATCCCTTCACAACAACTTCCCAGTCCTTTGACATACATTGCAATCCCTACAATACTCATAGTCTCTCTTCCAATATAATGTCTTCCAGCAACTCCTCCATGTGCTTGAGCAAGGATACTTCGTATTTCATAATCTAGTACATACCTGCACAGAACTTCATCTGACTCCATTTTATACATGTGCCCTGCAATTATGGATAAATTCGCAGCCCTGACCACCAATTCCTTCTTCTGTTGTGTCATATATCCTTCAGGAGCTACACCTGTAGACAGGAATTGGATTATATCTACAAAATGTTCATCTGTAACGTGCACAACAATGAGTTGCACATCAAGAAATCCTTCAGCAAGACTTGTAGGTTCTTCGCCATTATCAATCCGCGAAAGGTGATCGGGTTCAACATTTAATATTCCTAGTTTAACAATTACTTCGAAGTCATACTCCTGAAATAGAAGTAACCACCTACAAATCTCCCCCCCCCCCCCC